>JAFBJT010003438.1:0-37938 GCA_016785325.1 Chascanopsetta lugubris | reverse complement strand
CCACTCATGGATTCCTCAGCACTGGCCCCAGCTCCCCAGTCTCTCTCTCTCTCTCTCTCTCTCTCTCTCTCGCTCTCTCGCTCTCTCTCTCTCTCTCTCTCTCTCTCTCTCTCTCTCTCTCTCTCTCTCTCTCTCTCTCTCCTCCCTCCCTCCCTCCCTCCCTCCCTCCCTCCCTCCCTCTCTCCCTCCCATAGAGAGCCCTCCACTGCCTATGCCCCTGTTTCCATAGTGACACTTTCCCCGACTCTGGCTCCACATAATCAAGTGAACGGGATAGGGGTGGGGGTTGGGGGCGAGAGAGAAACCGGGAGAGTGTGCAGCGGCGGCGGCGGCGGGGTGAGCTGTAGCAGGAAGGGCCAAGATGAGAACGATAAAAAAAAAAAGGGGGGCAAACAACGAGAGATAAAAGGAGCAAATAATGAATGAAGAAAGCGTCAATAAAAGATGTGTTGTTGATGGTAAACAGTTCTCGGCTCGGGTCCATGACCGCCTGGTGCTGGGTTCAGATCAGGTGCTCTGGAGAACCTTAGCATATGGTGTAAACAATTATCTTGCTCATTAAATTACTAGATGGCCACTTGTACTTTGTGACAATGCTCCCACCAGAGCAGACATGCATGGTGGGATGCTCGTGTGGCTCAATTTGAATTTGAATGTGAGTAGCACTCAGCAGGATGCCAGGTGTTGATGGCGTGAACGCAACTCCAGCGCCAGAATGAAACGAAGAGCAACACTTAGTTCAAATAGGAGGCGACTTATTTCCCCACAGCATCACAGACTGTATCTGTTGGCCGGTCTGCTGTTCTTTACAATACCTATTGAATACACTTTTTGCAACATTACAAGCATTGACGTGACATGCTCGTTAGCCTCTTAATATTCACATTCAGCGTCAATGCATTCCCACTTCAAATTCCCATTTGCAGAATGTGCATCATCCCGGAAAGTACGGTTTTCTTTACCCTAAAATGAGTTCTTTGTATTTACATTTGAAGTGGGCCCTCTCCTTGGAGGCCACCATGTTTTTTACAGTAGCCCAGAAGGAACAAACAAAACACCTATTGAGTTTTGATGATAAATGAAGGCTGCCATGGGCTCTCCTACATGCTTACAATGGGAGGAGTGACGTCAGAGGTATTCAGCTGCAATACGCTTTCTCACCACCAGATGTCACTGCCACCTTTAAATGACAACATTCCACTTCAACTTTAAAGCATAAAACAAGTGATTAAGCCAAACGTACTAGAGATATGTTGTAATAAGAAAAACCAAAAGATAGAATTCAAAGTAATTTAAGTTGTTCTCTAGGCAGCAATGGTGACTTGCCCTATACTATGCAAGCCACCAGGGGGTGATTGAGACACTATGGCTTCACATTTGGATACTTGTAATGTCCTCCACTTACATATACAGCCGATGCAGCAGCTGCACTACAACACCAACATGGAGTCAAGGGGAATTAAACTGATTCTGGGGAAATACACCACAAGCCTGTGCTGTGGGAGCCCTCCCTTGAATTATATAACACCATTACAACATAGTGGACATATAAATTACGTACAAGCTACTACGGCATGCTGAACACAGGCGCATCCCTTCATGCTAGTAATTCCTGGAGATGAGCTGGTTTTCCCCAGATATGGCTCAGCTAATCTGAACTGAAAGGGGTGAAATCTGCGCGATAACCATCATCAATTTCTTTAGAAACAGCGAGTGTCCTCAGGAGGGAGGGGAATAATTGTGTCTCCACACATCATCATTCCGTGGCATTAATCAGCAATGCGTCGGATTACATCGACTGCTGCCCTTCCAGCGTGATCAACGACTGGCAGCGCTGTGACTTGTGAACTTTCTAATTCTCCATCGATCCCTGAGCCCGCGGTGCAGCTGCCCTGCCTTCCCCCAGCGGGAAGGTCAGGTGGCGGGGTCAGCTGCTGCTCGCGGACACGGCCAAGATTCAGAGTCATTATAAAAAAGGACATGTCCTCGGGGTGGTGGTGAGGATCCACTGTGGGACTTTGACCGTGCCCCTTAGGCTTACAGGATGGCTTCTCCGGCCGCAAGTCTACTCCGTTATTGTTGTCCTTAAGGAAACACATGATAAATTCACACCAAGGCCACTGAGAGCTAATAAAATAAACAGCTCTTTATTGGTGCACTGGGAAGCGGCAATAAAGAGCTTGATATTGTGCCACCACTTTGCAGAATGCCTTACTCCTTTCACCGTCTCACAGTACAAATATAGAACACCGTGGCTAAGATATGGATATATATATCATAAATATGTATGTATACTTTTAAAAAGACCAGTAGGTAATGACAGGACATCCACTTGAGCTGCACTATGCAAAGCTAAAATTCATCATTTAACTGGCATAAAATACATTTTTATCCAATAGTTTCTATACGCTATGTGATGTGTGAGATTCGTGAAATATGAATTTTATGTCAAATATTCGCATATTTGAATATTATTTAATTCTAGAGTCACGATAAATCATTACTGCCTTTTTTGAATGTATTTATTGATTTATTTCGTGGAGAGGGGAGGGGAGATTAAATTATATGAGAAAAGCAATTATCACAAGCTTTAATTCTCCTTCAGTGAATACGTCAGATAAAGGGGAAAAGACTGATGTCCGACACTGCTTATGGAACTTGGCTCTGTTTAGTTATCCATCCATATACCCATCTTTATTTATATAATATATACATGTATTATCAACCATACTATAAAGTATCATATATACTATGCAACACAAGTACAATAGAGATAGCAGTGTCTCACAGGCTGCCACCTAAAAAAGTCCTATGGACCCAGCATGTGTGTGAGAGAGATGACTCAACCCGATACAGTTTAACTGCAACTCATCATAGTACAACAGCTGAAACTGCAGAGCCCAGAGGATGGGTTGGACATTTTGCGAGCATGTTATGACACAAATACTGCAACGACAGGATGCTTACATTTACCCGTGTTTGTGAGGCGGAGCTGCTGTTGAGAGTTGTTTATTAAAGACCCCTACCTGTTGTCACTTGTACATATTGGGGGAACGGGAAAAAAATTGAAGTTGGGCTTCCCCCGTACCTGCCAAGTTGGAAACATCCCCATCATCCAATTTGGTGACAGCTCTGCCAATAAAGGAGAGCTACCTGTCCAAGCACAAACTTGTCAGAGAGATTTAAGTCTGGCTAACTCTAAATTCCAATCTCAGCCTGTTAGTTATCCCTGGCTTTAGTTTAGTTGGCAGAATGACTGACAGCCGGCTGATTGTGGCACGGCGGATTTCTGTGCCCTCGAGTCAAGATTCTGGAGGGATTCAAGCAATTACTGCTCAAGGGCATCAAGACAAGGTGCAGAGGGTTGACGCCTGTACAGGTTGTGCTCCAGCCCCTCGTGGCGCTCGACGCGCCAGAGGGTACAGTCGGATTCGCCGAGGAAAGGAAATGCAGAGATTACGAAGAGACAAATCAGGCCCGGCAGGTTGTGTCTCTTGTAATTGGCAGAAATAAGTGTTTTTCAAGGTTTTGGTCATAAGGAGGTGGAACAAAAGAGAAAAGCTTGGGGGGGGGGGGGGCAGATGAAAAGCTTGTGTCATTGTCAGTGACACTGAGTACATTTGTACCTCACTGCCAACGACGGAGCTGTTCTTTGAGGAATTCAACGAGGGCGGGGTAACGAGAGATTTCCAAGGTTTATGACAGAAGCCAGACGCAGCTTCTATTATCTAATACAGCAAAACACTCACCGAGCTCTATTCAGTTCATCAGTAATCATTGGATGGTGATGACAGTGTCAACGGTGAAAACAAGAACACAAACTAGATCTTTTGATTGTATTTGTAGGTTGTTTTCACTAACAATACAGTTAAAAATCTGGAATGGAAGCAACTCAGGCGCAAGTCATGTTCACAGATGAGGTCATATATATTAACATTTTGTTGATGTTATGCTGCAAATGAATAACCGCGACATGAAATGAAACATTCTTCACTTTAAAATCCTTTCAAGGTTATTTACTGAAAGTCCAAACGCATATGTAATATATTCTTTAGTATTCTTGCTTATGTTGTATTCCGGGCTCACCACTCACCTGTGGATGACTTAGAGCTGCAGTAGCACTTAAATGAAGCAAGGCACCACATTTGTGTAAAAAGGTAATGCTGCACATGACACCCTGAGTTATTACTGTAGCACCAATATAGGGTATGTGTGTGTATGTACATATATGAGTGAGAGAGTGTGTATGTGTGTGTGTGTGCGTGTGTGTGTGTAGGGTAGACAGAGGGAGAGCTGACACCTACTTGTAAATGATGTCTTTCATCTCTTGACTTCAGACGAGGCTGTCACCTTCCTCCATTATACAGCTGGATGAAATGGGACACACAGGACAGACTGTAAGATGGGTGAGGGAGAACAAAGGGAGCTGTGAAACCTGCGTGCACACACATACACACACACACGCACACACACACACACACGCACGCACACCCTTCGCTCATTGGACGTGTCATAATCTTAAAAACGGGGGAGAGAGATTATTCTTTTTCTACATGAACCCACTGTGAGAGATTTCAGGACAGATAACCCAGAGGATGGATCTCCGTTGGAGAGCGAATGAGCAACAAACAGCGCTGCGGTGCTCTCGAGGAAGCCACTTAAACCCTAAACCAGTCCAGTGGAGCTTTTCAGTGGCCGACAGTATCAGACTGCAGCCGCATCGAGCGAATGTCTGCATGAATTTGAAGCACAGGGCTGAAAACACAGCCTTCCCCCCCCCAGTTATATATTTTAAAGAAATCTGAATCTTGGCAGCACCCGGGGGGAACGGCAATTCATCGAAGCCAAAGCTGCAACGTGTAAAATAAAATAGTCCCTCGGGGGAAATTAAAGTCTGATAAAACAAGACGTTCACATATGACAGTAATACAGCCAGCTGTGTTCAACTTGGATGTCCCGGTGTGATTCCCTTTTACTCCCACCTTTCAGAAGCACTTCTTACGTTTTCAGCGACAGCTCAGACGACAGTCTGCAGCCACTGGAAATTGAAATTACCCCCCCCCCCCCCCCCCCCCCCCCCCCCCCCCCCCCCCCCACCCCCCCCCCCCCCCCCCCCCCCATCTCCAAAATCCCATTTCCGCATAGATTCTCAGTTAGTCGAAATTTCTGTGGATGAATTTCAAAGGGAATTCGCGCGTGTCCAGAGTCGCAGACGCACAGACTAGGCGGACTTTCAGACAGTGGGATGATCATTAATTTCGTGTCATACCAAATTAATATGCGACAGATAATTAGTCATACATCGGGCAAATATTGAGATTGTAATTAGGGAGCTACCATGACAGCAATATCCTTACTGCTGGAATTCATATGAACCCCCTAAACTTTGATTTGTCTGGTAATCTTTCTATAAAATCTGTTGGTGCTCAAGCTTCACAGTCTCTCTCTAGTTTGTTTCATCCCCCCCCCCCCCGCCCCCCATCTGCACCTCAGCCTCAGGCTCGAGCCTGATCCTAGACTTCATTCCCAAGCTGCACAGAGGGCGTGATGTTTGACAGTGATTACATGACCCCATTTGATCATTTACTGATGGTTGTGCAATTAGAGATAAATATCACTAAAATAGGCCGCAAGTGCAGTTTAAAAAAAAAAATTCAAATGTCTCACTTACTTTTGATTGTAGGGGGGTTAACACTTGGTATTTCAGACAGTATTTATTAATGGGGGAGGTTAGGGAAACTAATTGTGCTACCCAATGGGGGAGATGGATTGTTTGATTCAGGTCAATTGGTCAATTAAATTGGTAAAAAGTACAAAAATCATGAAAAAAAGATAAAAACTCTGACAACACGATGACATCAAAGAAACACATGTCTGAAATCTCTTCATTGTTATGGGTAGAAACAGTCAAGATAACAGGGAATACATGTCACACCAAACTCTCAGGCACTCTCCCTAATTACAATGTGAAACTTAAAAGGTTCAGTGTGCAAGATTTAGGTGTATAATATTTTTGTTCTTATGAATGTATTATCACGTGAATGGTGTTACTATCAACCTACTATTAGTCCTATATATTTTATCAGGAGCAGGTCCACCATTTTTTAACAGTGGCTTAGAATAGATAAACGTACCTACCTTAGGTTGTCCTCCATGCTTGTACGGTAAAGGGTATTCAAATGCATTATGCAACTCGATTGCAACTAGATGGCATTAACTCCTACACAACTATACCTTTAAACTAAACTGATGAACAAAGACATGAACCAGGGAAGCTGTACATCGATGAATGTAGAAATACATTCTTGGTCATTCAAAGCCTCGATTGCAGTAAACACGATGCTGCTGCAAAACAAAAGCTAAATGAAATGATTTATGATACAGAGATTTTTTTTGGAATTCGTCTCCACTGAACACAATCGGGAGCCCGTTTCTGCTGGTCACATTTATAACGAACCAAACCGATGTCCTTGAGCAGCACAGAAATGCACTTTCCTCCGTGTTTCACTTTGTCTTATCAAGGTTCCCATTAGTTAATACCAGAGGTATTCACTCCTCCTCCTCCTCTTCATGGTGCCGCCTGAGCCGAAAACACAATTAAACGGACCTATCGCGCACTAACAATTCACAGCGCCTCGGGGCGCGAGTGTTAAATAAGTTTAACAGACATTTGCTTGAGGACAGAGATGCAGGAGAAGAGGGGATGGGGGGAGGGGGTGGTTGTTGCTATTCAGCGGCCAAACTGATCTTAATGAGAGCTGCTCGTAGAGGAGGATAAGCAGCACTCTTCACCTTACATATCAAGAGCAGCGCTGCTGAGACGGCTTCATTAAACCCAGCAGACTATGGGCTGTCACTCCTGAAAACGGACAAGGCGGCGAAGGAATGGGGGAAACAACAACACAGTAATAACGCTGACATTTACAATAGGTGTCAGATATCATATCCAATTTCTCCCTGCACACCCTTAATTCCTTTTTAATTGCTTTCCAATGTTGGTTACGGGATAAGACTGTCTCTCTTCATTTAGTGGCGAAATGGAGAAAGTGGGGGTGTGGGTGGAAGTGTGTGTTGATGTGTATGTGTGTGTGTGTGTGTGTGGTTGGGGGTGGGGGGGGGGGGGGGGGGGGGGGGGGGGGGGGGGGGTGGTTCAGGTGCGGGGTGTTGGTTGGTTGGTTGGGTGCAGGCCAGTGCTGAAAATAATTGGTGGCCGCTTCAAACAAATCAAAGTGTTTGATCAAAGCTTTTTATTTTAGATTTTCTTTTAGATGAGAACTTTGATTAACCGCTGTAAGAAATCTGACTTCACTTGATGAAAGCAGCTGAAGGATTAAATAAATGATATACATGATTAATTACAGCATATTGCAACACAGCATGCAAATGAATGTGTTCAGTTTCAAGCACAGAGGTGGATTAAGATACAAATGAGAAACATGGAGGAGATTTGTTTGGGTGTTCATAGTATATTTCCAGAAATGATCATAAATTGGAGCATTAATAATCATCATTAATCCACATTATTTTGTCAAATAGCGAGACAGAACCTATTACTTGGGGTAAATGGCTTTTTCCTTCAGACATATTTATACCCAAACATACCAAAGCGTAGATAAAGATATTTAGATTTGATGCTACAGAACAATAATGGAAAAAAAGGGCGGAGTTTGGCCTGTTTGCTTGATCAAAAGTAAACCATTAGGAAATGAGTCGAATAAGCTTAACATGTATGACTGGACACAGACAGGCACTTAGCCTTACAGTATAAGTGCATAGCAATAATTAGCTTCAGTTTTTTTATGAATACATATTACCTCTGTCTAATGTTATGTATGGGAGTATCGGTGTTTTAGCAACTACATTGCTGTAAATGATTAAAGAATTTAGCTTTAATAATCAATTATCAGTGTAGTTGCAGGATTATTTAGAAGTGCCAAAATGTACTATTTGAATCAAGCTACAATGTAAAGGTGAGCTACATGAACTATTATGCTGCTATATATTTTTCAGTGTAAACGTGATCCTATTCTAATCAAGTTAGATGAAGGTATTAAGATGTTGCTATTACTGTACATCCAATAATCAACATCGATACAATTCTAGCAAAAAAAATCGCACAAACAACTCAAAAATCTGAGATAATGGAAGCAGCCAATTGTCTGTTTGAAATGCTATTCCCTCCAGAACAAGCGTTTCAAGAAATACATGAAAATCCTTCAGTTCAGTCAAGTATCAGGTCCATCACACTGACTGACTGACTGACTGACTGATGGCACGGCCCAGTGCACCACATAACTTGGCAAAGCCGGAGTTACTTTTATCCAGCAGAGTGTGTGGTGGTTAATCAAAGCCTGTAATTTCCATAATTCATGGATGCCCATCTGTTTGCCACCTACTCCAATGCCTAGTGCAGAATAAACAAACTCAGGAGAGGGGCCAAGGGGCTATTTAATGACAGCATCAGCCATGGCTTGTGCAGCTATCCACACACGCACACACACGCGCGCGCGCGCACACACACACACACACACACACACACACACACACACACACACACACACACACACACACACACACACACACACACACACACACACACACACACGGCATAGTCTCATCAATCCTTCGGCTAAAGCATAATTTATTCTAAACACAGTTGTTTAATCCATCTAAGATGTGTTATTTGCATCTTAATTCACAAACTCGTCCCCATCACACTCTGCACTTTTCCAAGACTTTCAAATAACTCATAAAATCGCAGGTCTCCGTGCAGACAGCTTCCCACTAGCGTCTTGTCACACCGTGCAGATTTCCTCCTGATAACAATCTGACGACTTTGATGTTTATTGGAAGCCCTGGGACTAAACTAAAGATTGAATCTGCAGAGCTCAGGAGAGAGAGAGAGAGAGAGAGAGAGAGAGAGAGAGAGAGAGAGAGAGAGAGAGAGAGAGAGAGAGAGAGAGAGCCGATACAGCTTAGAGGGTAGATGATTAGCTGTATAATTCAGGTTCAACGTTTACTTAGCAAACATTTCATTAGTAAAGTCAATAATTACAGACGTCCGACTCTTAAGCATATTTTTTCTCTTGCCATGTATTTTAGCACTAATATTTACTGTAATGGGCACAGAAATACTACATATGAGTGCTGCGATCTTAAGGGTTTCAAAGCTATTTCCCCACTCAGGCCTCCATCTCCAACCACTCCCTGCAGTAGGTGGATAAAACTGTAGAATTTTAATGGCTGGAGATTTGGCTGGTGTCTGCGAGCTGAGAGCTGCTGTCACTTACTTAGGAGTTCTGTTCCCTAATGAGATCTGGTATACTACATCACCAAAAGTGACGCCTGCCAAAATAGCAAGCTATTAAATCTAATGATGGCTCAGTGTAAACACCGGGACACAACTGGCATTTAGAAAATAACAGAAAAAAACAAAACAAAAATAAAAACACAGGTCAGACGGATTGAACAGCGTTTAATGCTACAGATCTTCAAGTGAGGCGCAGTGTGAGAGGGTCGGAGATGTAATCAGAGCCCTGCTGACCCAGGTGCTGAGCTCCATTTAAAGTATTAAACCGGGAATACACTGGGGACAGACCGCGGACAAATAGCGTTTTCTCACAAAAGGCGCAAAGTTCTCCAACTCGGGTATCAAAGAACTTGAAACTGAATCTGAGAGCGGCTGTTGCTTGGAAAGACATCTATTCCACTCAGACTTGGCAGGGGTCTGTCTTCCGGCACAAAGCCGGCCGGCCGCAGAGCGGGGAGTCGCTCTGACAGTTGCTTGTATTGTGAGGAGGCGGCGGCTGTGGCTTCGCCTCATGCGATTCAGCAAAATATTAAAAATTAAGTTGTTTTTATCCTTGGTAGATGCAGAGAAGGTCATCCGTGCTTTTATCTCCACTCGTTTGGACGAGCGCAAATGTCACCCTCGTGCCTCGGACTTGCTCAGGATGCGAATGCAGCGGTGTTTCTCTGCAGTGAGGCTGGCTGCTGATTCCTCTCCACCCCGTCACAAATACATCCATTTCCCCTTTAGGCGTTGATGCCACTTGCTTATTCCAGCTAATATCAACGGGCCTTTAAATGGTGGTATTTAGGTTTTAGCCATAACATAGTGGGAATAACGCATTCATCTCTTGTTTCTTGTCTTTCTGAGGTCACAAAGAGGGAATCAAGCCCCCAGGGGCCCAGTGTCTGCAGGTCTACTAAAGACCCATGTTTACTGCTCTTTGGTACTTAACAAATTCCTTTGGACTTTTGCGGGATTTGAACCAACAACCTTCTGGTTACAAACTTGCGTCCCGAGTGCCTGAGCTACTGCCACGCCAAAAGCATTAGAGCCCTATCAGGACACAATAGCCATGTTGCAATCATGAATTCAATAACAGCTTACATGATCCAATAATGCAACTTATGGCCATTGATTATAATAAAGAGTATTACTCTCGAGAACCAAACTACGTAAGAATGAGACACACAAACAACTGATAGCTACACAAACATGAGCCATCAAAGTTCAATTAGCATGTTGAGCTATCTAGCATACTGCCACCAACTCATAATTAAGCTAGCATGACAAGCTAGCAAGCTGTCACCAACAGCTATGTAAGTTCACCAGGTGCGTCCCATGCTAATTGTACTGTCTCCGACTACTGACTCACAACTAACTGTTCACTGTACAGTAAATGGGATATCAAACACATTATATACAAACCAGGAAATTAGCATTGCTATTCATTTAGCTACTAATGTACATATCAAACACACACACACACGCACAACACACACACACACACACACACACACACACACACACACACACACACAGACAGTAGCATCATGTCAACATAAACACTAATTATCTTGTACTTACATGCGAGTGTTTGCCAACATCATCCTCTGCTGTGCTTCACCGGCTCATTTCCGGACGAAATGTTTCAACAGTCGGTTGTTTTGGCGAGAAAAATATCCGAAGTAAATAAATGAAAACTTTCTGTGGTATTAATTATGTATTTCTACATCACGGATAGTAAACAAACCGACCTTCCTCCTTGTTCCGTTACGTAACTGTCGCAACTACCGCTCTCTCTAATCAAGCACAGGTGGGTTTGATTTGTAGTTCTAGTGGAGTTTTTTTCTTTTTTGGTCAAACTACAAACTTTATTGATGTAATTACATCCGGACAAAACAGCAAAATACCACCAAAATACGACATATCTTATTAGTATATTTCTTTTTATCGTCATTATAACAATTAATATCAACATTATTGTTTTTTATTTTAATCAGAAGTCATTCTTGTTTTTATTTTTCATATTTATTTCCATACCTCCCTGGGTATGATGTCAAGTGGGTAAATTGTCAAACTGTCAAAGAAACATCCATGACGCTCAATAAGCCCATATTTTAAGTGAGTTAACATCACAACACGGTGGTTGATAAGTGCATATTATAGTTTCACATGTATTAAAATGTATGAGAACAAAAACAGCATTCATGACTGCAAATCACTTTATTCATTTGTCATATCTCACAACATATTTCGTTCATTTGATATATCTTACATTACTCTTTGTTTTGATTTGAGTGTCTTCCATACATGGCGGCTGATTGATGACTGTAAATGGAAAAAAAAAAAAAGGTAAAAAGCCAAGCTAAAAACAAAAACAGCGGCTGAATTTATGAGTAAGTAAAGTGGCACTATTCACAATACTGTCTTGTTTTGTCTGAAAAGCGAGTTATTCCTCGGCGCCGTCGGTGAAGTGTTGTAAGCATGTAAACACTCGAGTGTCTCCGCGTAATGCAACAGACCCAGTGACTTGAAGTACAGCCCTGCTTTGTGCCTCTCCAGTCTATCTCTCATGTCAACACGCAGCCCAGCTACGGCTGCGACATTAATCATGAGCCGACAGAGACACTTACATCTCCTTCGGTTCCGGACGGCTGCTCGGGCTACACTTGTTGTTGTGTTGTGTCTCGGAGCTCAAACCGCTTTTATCCCCCAATTACTCGCCGCCCGTTCCCATCCGGGTTATAATTCTGTGTCTTGAAATATCCCTGAGCCGTGGCATTTTCTAAAATAGCTTTCAAAGCCACTTGACGGCTGTCTCAACAATGGCTTCATCATCTCATTTATATGTGCACTTCTCACGGTGACGCACGGCCAAAGACAATTATTGGCATCGTGTCTCCAGCTTTAAGGAAGAGAAAATAAGATGATGGTAAAAGTGTTGTTGTTGTTGTTGTGGTTCACTGCAACACGGACATCTTTGCATTTCCATGAATATTTTTTGTGCTGAAATTAAATGGGGAAATAAGCTGGTTGTGGTTGTTGTTTTCTGCTGATGTACACCACACTTTTCCATCTGTATGAATGTCAACTTGGCGAAAGGGCAAAGACAAAACAAACCCAAAGAAAAATGAATTCTTACATTACTAGCCACTTACTGGGAATCCAAACAAACCCAACCACACGGAGCATGCACACAGAACTACCTGTTAATTGGCAGCGATAGAATCTTCTCCCTCTAACACTCTGCATTATTCAGATCTACTTGAAAAATAGTCCCCATCGTGATGTGGCGTGTTCTAAATAGGCATTATTTACAGTTATTCTCCGAGTAAGGCATGCCGTTATTCAAAGGAGTGATGTGTAGTGATTCATTTCGCACCGCAGAGCAAAAAGACGGAGCGATAACCTTCACATCAGAGCAAGGGAGTCATGTTTATGTATGGGTGTACGCTTCATATGCATTCAAATAAAGCTCAAGGAGAGTTCCTGCTCATGAAATGATCAGAGGTGATTTGAGAATGGGCGGGAAAACGATTGTACTTGTGCACAAATGATAGCGTCGGCAGCCGGGCTGCACTCAGATGAGAGGATGTGCTGTGCTGCAGGTTCAAAGCAGAGGGAGCACACACAGTGTATGGCACTGAGGAGCATGCATGCATATATAGGGTAATTGTGTGCATGTCACTATTGTTACATTTCGACTCGAATATATTGTATTGTACAGATTTACAGTATTGCAGAGTTATTATGGGCTGCGTACATGTTTACAAAAGTACATTCACCTAACTACTCATGTTTTCTTTCACACTAGCTTTGGTTTTCATGAGACATCTTTAATTAGTAGAAATGCTAGAAGTCAGACGCAACAAATGGATAGTGTGTGTGTGTGTGTGTGTGTGTGTGTGTGTCCCTGCTCGATGATAAACACAGTGAAACATGTCAAACGCTTGGCCAACACCAGAAGTGTCACCTCAGGTCAAACACACCGGAAGCTAAAGTGCTGAGGCTTCAATATGAAAACAAAATGTAAATGAACAAAATCATCATCATCTGGGAGCACAACTAACTTTCGAACAGTTAACTTTGAGATGGGGAAATTGCATGTTATGTCGCCACCTTGTGGTCAAATTGAGTATTATACAATGATTGGCAAAAGTGATCTCAGGCTGGGTTTTTAACTCATCGCTCTCAGAGGACGCTAATAAAGAGGAGATTAATGGCCCTCATACATTTTCAACCCACACTGGAGCAACACTGTCTCACACTAAATGCCAAATAGTTCATGATGTTACTTTGTGGCCATCGATGATATGTTTTGCGATGATGAGTTACGGGAAATCCATCCATCAACCTGTTTCCATATGACTACAGGTTGCGGGGTTGAGGGCTAATGCCGCTCCTAGAGGGCATTGGGGCGTCTCCAGATTATCTATGAAGAAAATGCAGAACCCGAGTAAAAATTAGAATAAAAATTTTTTTAAAAACTTCAGAAAAAATGAAAACTCCAAACAGAAAGACACTGGCCAACCTCAAACTGCAAACCTGTGGAACGACACTGACTGTCCACTCTGCTACTGTGCCGCCCCGCATCATGAAATGTGAGGCATATTTTCTATAGAAATCAAGAGTCATGTTAAAAAATAGCAGGATTGTTTTCCTAATCAAACTGACATCGGTCTCCGTGACAACCAAGCGCCTGGATCGGCACTCGTACTAAAATCAATACGGCACATAGAGTTCAGTAGCTACCTCGAGTTTCTTCTCAACATTACACCTAGAGACGTCTGGCTGTTACACACCAGAGTAAGGCAATCAAATATGGCTGTGAGTTACTATAATGTGACGTCACTCTTTGTGCATGCTCATGCACGACTCGTCGTTCAGTCTCTGCATCGGTTTACACCGGGTCCAAACTTTGCATCCAGGAGCTCTGTTCCAGTCAGTGATTCACAAGAAAATGAAGTTCCGGGGGCCTCCGCGAAGACGTCTGCCGGCCGTTCTTTCAGAGGACTCCTCACTCGTCCATCGGAGCTCAGGCAACGGATGAAATATTTGTGAATGGGTTTTGACATCAGTTGGGAGTGTTTTCCACGTAAAATGGAGGAGGAGGAGGAGGAGGCAGTGCAAAAAGATGCAAAACAGGTCAGACTTCTCCTTCATGATGTCACACTGATCCTCCACAGGATGTTCCAGAGCTTTAATCAGGAGAACCTCAGCAGATACCAGGCTCCCTCGCTCTCGCTCTCTCTCTCTCTCTCGCTCTCTCTCTCGGCTGAAGTAACGTCGTCCCCGCCGGTCAAACGTAGATGCCCTCGGGGTTGAGGCTGGAGGAGATGGTGTTTTGCAGAGTGCGGAGGTCACTGGGGAGGAGACGTGAGGAGCTGCGTCTGTTCAGGGAGCCACACTCCACCTCTGGAAGGAGAGAGGTTAATCTGTTCAATTGAATAGATGTTCCAGCTGTGCCAGTAACAGAGAACAGACACGATCGATTCAAGTAATTGGAAAAGTTTCCTTTCCGTGGCTCCATGGCTGTTGTTTGCAAATCGCATATCAAGACTTAGAACATATTTAAAGAGAGGTTTACTTTTTCTTTTGGGGGAGTTGAATAGTTTATTTTCTTTCTGACTTGGTGTGAAACACACAGCCTCTCAGAGGTGCTGCTGATTTGTTCCATGTAACAGGGTTAAAGGCTTAAGCTGCTGCAGAGCCACGCTCTCACTTGTTATTTCACAGGATGTCCACTAGATGGCACTGTGCCCACACACATGTAAAACCAGTGGAACCACTGCTCCAATACTCGGACTGAAAATCGAACATGATAAAGCGTATGTAAGGGTGTGTGCGTGTGTGTGCGCATGTGTGTGTGTGTGTGTGTGTGTGTGTGTGTGTGTGTACATACCGGTGAGGTTGTCCTCTCCTGTAGGTTGAGCAGGCAGCACAGTGACCTTGGTCCCAGTCTGCTGGATGAACTGCTGCAGGTTGACTTGTCGCAGCTCTTTCGTCAGCTGCTCCAGCTCCTGCTCTTTTTCCTGTGATGATTTAAAAAGTGAATCAGAGAAAAGACGTATCACAGAAGAAAACAGTGAAGGTTTCAACATGGAGAGACGACAACATCCGAGAGTTTTCGGATGGTGAGGACCAACACTTGTGTTTGAGTGCCGTCAACAAAACATGGATTCTGTAGTAAACAGATCCCTGCAGCAGTCCAAACCCAGCAGAGACAGGCGGGAGGCTCGGATCCAGGATGGTTACGCAACTGTAGCCGAGGGATTGTGTTTTTACTCAGGCCCCTCTCCCTCCCTCTCTCTCTCTTTCTCTCTCTCGCTCGCTCTCTCAAATCAGGCAAAGAATGCTGGAACACCCCTCCCTCCCCTCTCCCCTTCTCATTACCTCACGCTTCCCACACCCTGCTGGACCTCGTCTGCACACACGGCCCTTTCCACTCAGACGCGGCCAAAAGATCCACCTCACATCCCCGCAAGCCAAAGATTAAAATTCGCTCCGCTGCCCGCGCTTTAATGAGCTTAGATTTCTGCCGGTTCCACCTGGTTGCCGGGTACAATTTCCACAGCGCAGCGCTGAACTCATCCAACTTTTTAATTAGCAACCCCCCCCCCTGAAATCAAACAGGGATGTTTTGAACATGCGGCTAAAAAGGTGCTAGCTGGCGATCGTGCGGTTGAAGACTGGGCGCGGGAGGATGAGGGGAGGGAGCTGACCTGCAGCCTTTTGCCCGACTGGCTGAGCGAGCGCTCCAACGCCCTGCAGCTGCTCTCCAGCCGAGCGGTTTGTTGGCCGTGCATCTCCAGCTCTGCCATCACCTTCTCCAGCTGGGCCCGCACCTGAAACACCGCACAACACAACTTTTAGAGAGGAGAGTGACTCACTCGCACTCACTGTAGGAACAGAAAGGAGGAATCGCACGACGTTCAGACGGTGAAAACCCTTGTGGCAACCAATGATGTGATCATGAATTTGGCTTGAATCATTTTTTTGTTTATAGTGGTAGTACCAAGTACAGCGCGGTAGTGTGGATTGAAGCTGGTGGCACTGTCGGGCCTTGGTAGAGTGTATACGTGCTTCACTGTCTCCTCTGCGTGGAAGAGATTTCACTCTGGCTGATTTTAGAGGGTCTGCGAAACTTAAGTTGATGTAGTGAACAGTCACTTTTGCAAGAGCGACATGGAGAGGCCTGTAAACGGTGAAATATGTTCTTCTCTGTTCACATGTCCCATGCTGAGCGCGTATGTGCGGCGTGTTCTGAAGGCGTCTACCTCCTGCTCGTTGACCTCAGCCTCCTGCAGCAGCCGCTCCTGCTCCAGGCCACTTTCCATGCTCTGCACCACAAGACAAAAATGCAAGAGGAAAACTAAAAGCTCTCTTAAGAGGTCAATTTGACAATTTTTCATGCTTCATAATGGGGGGGGGGGATCATTACGACTCACATGGATCAGGCATTTTACGGCTACTACAGAGTCTTCCATCGCTCACCTTTATTTGTGTTAAGTACTCTAATAGTTTGGCCTCGCAGTCTCGCACGCGGCCCTGCAGCTCAGCCAGCTGCTGCCGAAGCTGCCGCTCGCTCTCCTGCTCGATCTGCAGCTCGTTCTCCCAGAATTCCTCCTCCTCCATCTCGGCATCGTTCCTCCTCACCTGCTGCTCTAAAAGCAGCAGCTCCTCCTCCAGATTTTCTCCCTGCAGGGGGAAGACATTTGAATTTCCCCACCCACAGAAACTATGAGGTGGATTTTAAAAAGCCACAGGCCAATAGAAATGCTTGATTTATGGTGTCAACACCAGGCCTTGGTGATTTTCTGTAAGTAACGGCTCTGGCAGCTGTGGTTCTTTCCTCACTTCATTGGCCTCGCCGACGGCCTCCTCCCAGTCTCCCAGCTCGGCCTCGCAGCCCAGCAGGCGGCTCTCCAGGGCCTGGAGTTTGTCTCTCTGCAGCTGCACCAGCCGGCTCAGCTCTCTGGCTGGACTCCCAGGCACAGATGCCACTCCACCACCTCCAACTCTGCTCAGGTTCAGGCTCACGCTGCACTGCTGGGGCTGTTTGGCTGCATGGATGGATGGATGGATGGATGGATGGATGGATGGATGGATGGATGGATGTGTTGGTGGGGGACAAAGACAGTTGTTTTTGCATGTAGGAAAAATAGAGGGAGGAAGTAAAGCGTGAAGAAAAGCAGGACTCTACCTTCAGCGTCTTTGCTTTTCCCAAAGATGTCCCGCAGACCTTTGGCCCCTCCGGTGAAAGTCAGGGATTTGCGTTTGGGCTCCCTCCGTTTGATGGAGTGGTCCGTCCCGGACGGCCGGAACTTGGCCAGGGGCGGGAGGCTCTGCCTGTAGAAGCCTCGCTCTGGAATGCGACCCTGCCCGTCGGAGGTGGGCCGCTCGCTGACCGACGGGCCCGTTCGCTGGAGGATGAGCTGCACGTCGCTGGCATACTGACCCCACTTGTTGAGGGACACCACGGGGTTTTCGTTGGGGGCCAGGTGACGCTCAGTGTCCCGCCACTTCTCAATCAAAGTGTATCTGCCAGTGCGGCCTGAGGGGGAAATGGTGGATTTTAGACAATAAAAGCATGACAATAATAAGAGAAGAAACGTCTCTGGTCGTTTTTGAACTTCATAGCTCATGCACTTGATTTCCTCCAGTCACATTGACTCAAAGTATGTACCAACACATTTTGTACTTTCTTCAAACCACTATTATATTTTCTTTCGGGAAAAATGCCCTTAAAAGGCCCAGTGTGTGGGACTAAGTGGCACCTAGTGGTGAAGTTTCATGTTGCAAGTTACAATCGCTGACCTCACCCTTTCCTTCCATGCAAGTAGGAATAGTATAGTCCTCATTTATTATGAAAACCTCTGGACCTTTTTGTTGGAAGCCTGACCTGTGGTGTTCCCCATGGATCTATTCTGGGCCCGCAACTACAACTTCCCCTTCACTCAGTTGTGTTTGGTGGAAATGAGCAGTATCTCTCTTTAGAAAGCAGGGGATTGAGTCAAATGAGGAGTTGATATGCCGACGCCACGGTGACGGAGGAATAAAATGTCGTCTTTTACAGCTCTCCCACGCTCATGCACCCTGAGTGGATTCAAGGAACTCTACCAACGTGTTCGCAGAAAGAACTTTACAGTGGGAAAACTCAATACAACCAGCCACTGGGTTGGGAAAGGGCTTGGTTCAATGGTTCCCGGGCCTGAGTGTGTTGTTGTGTGTGGGCCTGCATTCTTGTCTGTGCACATACAGATAACAGCGTGACACTGCCCAGTGCACCCTCACCCTCGTCTTGCACAGTAAGGGTGCTTGTAAAAGAGGCACATTCATCACCAGAGCTGCTCATTCACATCAGAGCGGCCAGGCCCGGACAAAAGGCACAAGGGGACACAAAGGACAGGGAGAGCCGTAACTCTTGATACACTGTCACTGTGGGAGACATGTTTTCCAACATCGAGGAGAAAATATGGATGACGCTGCGGAGGGTGAAGTGATAAATCTGTCGCCATCTTACAGAGTCTTGTATGAACACAACTTTCCGCGCAACACCGATCCAGGCGGCGACAAACAGAGGCAAACGAACACGTGTCAACAGAACGGCGTTGTGCGGCAGGGCTCATTTCGCTCTGTGCGGCCCATTTGCGGTGGATCCCTCTTCATGCCCTGGAGTCACTTTTCATTTTCATGCAATTTATCATCTCCACTATGTCTGACAAGCCGCCCGACCAATATTGGACACAGTTCACATCACCGCGTGTCCCCCATAGGGACTCCTGTAGGACAAAACATCATTTACACAGTTTCTTGGCATTAAAAGCCAGATGGAGGGGATTTGGTTTCTGATCTGCTCCTCTCTGGGGGTTCTGGCCTTTGTCATGTTAATGGTTTGTCCTTTAAATTCACCGAGACGTTTTTATATCGAGCTGAGGATTCCTCATTCAACAACTAATACTTTATCCCGTATCGTGCGAAAGTACCTGCCACCAATGAATAGAAAATGTAATTGAAATGTTGCCAGTTGTCCTTTGTTCTTACCAATGGCTTGTGCCAGAGCGATGACCACTTCCTGGCATGTGGTGAACTCCGTGACCCCGCACACGATGCGCTGCACTCCGTCCACCCACACTTTCAGCTCCATGGCCTTCATCCAGGGGCCCTCATACCTCCACACCACACGGCGGCGCTAATGGCGATTTAGTTTCCATCCTGAAAGGAAAACGATGATGATTCAAAGCTCGTGCAACAGACAACTTCCAGGACACAACAAGTGTTTTTGGACATGTGTTGCGAATGGTGACAAACCCTAGAAAAAGCTGGTGAATCTGTGAACAAATGGAGTGTTTGTACATTTTTCAGCTCAAATCGTAAAGGAGATCAAAACAGTGGCAAACTGAAAGTGAATATTAGACACAACAAAACAAATGAATCGAGGTATTTCGATAAATACTCCACAACCTTTCATTCGATGGTTAGGCTTGGTCAAATATTCATACAGACAAACACACAATCAACAAACAGACTACATTTGTTGTGCCACCGGCACCTTGTCACAAAATAGCTCGACAACTTGCACCACTTGTTCTTTTCGAGGCGGCCTCTCGTAGCGCCGCAGATGAATTAATGCAACAACACGGTGGCGGTGCAGCGAGTGCCGGCGCTGCCTAACAGGCCCCGTTCCATATATTTTTCATCCGCCGGCGTCGGTGCAGAGGGCGGGGGGGGAGCGCGCAGAACGAGAGCCATTTCAAAGTGCTGACACAAGCGTGTCGGCAGGGAGGCAGTCATCACGGAGCTGGCAAGGCCGCGGCAGCGGGGCCGGGACAGCCGAGCGGAGACGGAGCAGGTGCCTAATGCTCAGACTTTACGCAACCCTGCAGGGCGGCGCCACCACTTTCTCCACGACTGGGCCGTCAGCTCCGCTCCCATCCTTGACTTTCACAACGCTTCAGGCCTCCCTCATCGCAAGGCCAGCCACCGTCCATCTCGATCACAGCTGGAATGGGACTCCCGTCCCTCCTGCTATTTAACTCCGGCTCCCCCCCTCGAGGCCCTCTCCTACAGAGGCCGCATTACGCCGCTCGCTCATTCCCCGGCATCTGATGAGGCCAAGGCCGGCATTTGGTGCGGGGGGGGGGGGAACGGGGCGATTTGTAACTGTAGACAGGATACCGTGGGATGCATTTGAACCCGGACACCTGTTTACAGCCCGGTAAATGAGACTATTACCCAGGATAGGGCTCCGTGGGACCCCGGAATAGAGCGGGACGGGGGGGGGCGGGGACAAATCACAGCGGAGGGACAGATGGATAAACAAAGGGATGAAGGTGAATGGGAGAAGGAGAGGGAGATTGGGGTGGTCTACACAGAGAGGGAAAGGTTATAGCAGCAAAACTAGATACCACCAAACAGGATAAGAGCAACTCTTTAACTGTTACGTTGTGTAAAAGGATGAATGACTTGTTTGTAAATAGTCTAACTTGGCTAATATAGGTTCTCTTGTCACTAGAGGTCAATAAAACCTACACAATGTAGGTTCCTTTAAGTGCCTTTACCAAATGTTTGGTCAAAACTTGTTACTGCAACATAGACGATACAATTATGTCAATAAATACATAGAGGCACCAAAGCAGCACATGCTATTTATTCATCAGCTCGTCAAAATAAAATGCTGATACAGATTATCTACAAATCACTGAGTATCAGCCCTGATCAGCCAGGACAATAATTGGTTGACCCCTTAATACATATGTTCTCAATTATATATCACACACACACACACACACACACACACACACACACACACACACACACACACCTACAGGCACAGCAATCAGGGGGCATTTGTGGGTCAATTTCTTGCCCAAGGACACTTAAGCGCATAAAAAAGGGATGACGAGAATCAAACCGCTGACCCTCGGCGAAGTGGGTGACCCACTCCATTTTCTGAGCCGCAGCCCCTTAACAGTATTGTTAAGAGTTAAAATGTTTAAATAGAATCGGACATGCTCCGTATCCTCATCACTGCCAATATGTGTCGAGAGTGAAGACTGTTTATTATGTGAATCGACTCATTACTGGAAATGAAAACTTGAGCCCTGTGTATTTACAGCTTGTTAACACAAAGCTCTGTGACAGAGCTCCAACACACACACACACACGCTGTCTCCAAACAGATGAAGCGATGACGCCCTACACTTTCACGGCGGCGGTCGAAATGTTGTAATGCCGTGTTTATTCAATGTCAAGCGAGATCCTCATCACCCTGAGGCCACAACCGACACCGAGAGGCAGCTCACACAGGCACGAAGACCTGAGCTTTCCCTCAGGGGTTCACACACACACACACACACACACACACACACGCAAGCACGCACGCACACATTCCACAGCTATGTGAAAAGTTGTGATAAAATCATTCACATGTCAACAAAACAATCATGAGACACTAAATCAAGTTCTACTCAAATATCATATCAACAGTTCACGAGTGGAGAAGAGAATCCAGAAACAGATTGAATCTGAGGTGAAAGATTGAGGCTGGAAGTTATAATAGACTTTGCCTTCTGAACCTGTATAAACTGGATTTAAAAACTAAAGTTCTACGTGCGCTTCGATCAATCAGTGTCGTTTCAGTCTCTGGACATTGCTAATTGGACGGACTCTAATGACTTTGGCCGAACCAATAAATCACTGGTAAAGTCGTCGTTAATGGGAAAGCACGTAGGATTACGTGACATCTAGAGCTAATCTTCAGTTGTCGGTACATTCTGAAAGTGTTCAACATGTCTCCCTGCTCCTGGCGTGTACAGAAACGGTTCATTCGCAGGTCATGAAAAGTCACCGTTTCCACTCCCGCCACAGATTTTTGTCAGGGAAAGTGAAAGTCTGTTCCCAAAACCCTGTTGGGCTGCAGATGTTTGGGGAGAACATGTTTGGACAGAGGAAACACGGATCACAACAACAACTCCGCTAAACTCCTATTCTTCTCTCCTCGTATTACTAGTTCCCCGTGGCCCCGTTGGCACAAACATCCCAGCATATGTCTGGAGATGTTTGATTTGATGAGCGGCGGCGTACAGTGCGGAGCCATAGGAGCAGGCAGCTGTGCCGGAGCAGATGTTCGGAGGATGCGGAACGGAACCGGACAGATCCATACGTTTCAACCAGCTTTGATCCGTCTCATGGCGGCAGATCTGCTCGACACGGGCCACTCCGGAGAGAGAATCTAAATCCGGCTCCTGCGCTCAAACAGTTGGATATAGAAAGCGTGACGTCAGAGAGCAACACACACACACACACACACACACACACACACACACACCACACACACACCGGCTTCGATGTCAAACTAATCGAAGTTCTCGCTCCGCGGCTCAAACAACACAGCCGCTCAAGTCTGTTTCCTTGTGGAAACAATCTTCGATTTTCTTTAGCCGTATAATAAACTTCACACTTGGATCATTAGGACACTTTCATGCCTGAGCCGCCCCTGCTCCTCGCTCCAGACCTGCTTTCTCTCCCTCTCCACACACATCAGGTCCACTTTCTCTCTGTTTGTGACTTTGATCATAATTCCACTTCCTTTGAAGCCCCCCCTCCCTCCCTCCCTTCTCCACTGCCACCGAGCGGATGAATAAATCATACAGGCAACATGGAGCATACACACAAATGAGCACGCTGCAGCATGCAAGCGTCTATTTCGGATTCAGCTTCGATTTAAATGTAAAACCTCCACATTTAGTCTCCACACTGAGCTCTATGCATTTCCATGGTAAGTGACCTGTGGGAACCTGTGGGGGGAAGGTGGCGTTTCCTTTTCCATTTGTCACAGTTTAATAAACAGACAGAGTCATCGCTCCACAGTCTCACCTCATGACACATTGCAAACTATTCATTGAAAATGCTGGATGGAGTTAGAGAGAGAGGGAGAGAGAGAGAGGGAGGGAGGGAGGCGCTAGACCGTCAGGAGAGGGACTGAGTGAGAAGATTGTCACAGGTGAGTTCAGGTGGATTTTTTTGCCTAAATAGTGGATTCTGTATATTTGAAGGTCCAACTTCATGGATGTAGGAGAAATACTTCAACTACAGATGGAACTTTGGAGTCTGAGTCATCACTGACGGCTGTCGTCGGTTCTCCCACATGCTGGGGAAAGTAAAAGTGAGGTCAACGTGAGGTGTGGAGCACAAGGTATCACACTTGAATTTCAGCGTCAATACGACTGCGTCGATCTGAGCATGTTAGCACGCAAAACATCAGTATCCGGCGCAAAGCTACGTGGTGGATAAATGCCTTGGTGTCTTAATCGCCACCTAGTGGCTGGCTGCAGTATGGGTTAAACCCCTGACCCTAAAAGAGGTGGAAAAGGTAAACGCGATACACAGCTTTCTCTCAAAGGTGGTTTTCGAGATTTCTAATTAGAATGATAACCATTCAAATCTTTGTGTTTCTCATAACGATGGATTTTATAAGTTGTATGAGGCTGGGGTTAAAGGTAATGGTTAGCATCTGACACTGGCTTGTGATTGGTTGGGCATATGCAGGTATCATGTGACAGCCTGGCTGCTTGTAAACATGGATCTCGTGGCTTCAGTTTTGTCCAGTGGGATTCAAAGAATACAAGTCCTCCATCTTTATTTACCTTCACCAAGCACCTCTGGTTATTTACTTCATCTATTTGACTGATTTCCTTTACCATGAAAACAATTCCTACAGGTCTAATAAAAAAGGTTATGCCAGTAATAAAGTCCCTGGTGTGTTCCCCAAATAAGAGACACCTCAGTATTTGAGTTAAAGGCCTTTACTTGAGGTAAAAGAGTACCGGTAAAGATGGACAGAGTCTCTGCTCTGCTCTGGACAAAAGGTTCCCTTTGTCAGTGTGAATATACAACTCCGGCCGCAGCCGTTTATGTTCCCAGACGTGAGGAACAGTGTGTCGTCTGGGCTGTGAAGCGTGCAGCTAAACTTAGTGGTGACTTCAGTCCGCCTCCCCTGAAGTATCATTCTCAGGATGCCACAGGAAGGCAGAGCCAGGGAGGGGACGCACAGCGCTGCTTATTTGTGTCTCCTCGGACATTGACGGCTCAGCGTGTAAGCTCCTTTAATATCCCTGAGAGACGATTTTTCAAACAAGACACCAGGCTTGGACAAATGTAAAGGAGAAGCCTCTAAATGCCACATCAACAGCCAGTTGGGGTTCGAATGCAGGATTCCCAGCGAAGGGTTCATTTCCTGCTCGTCGGGCTCGGCGCTCACGGGCCAAATTAAACTTTAACAAACTCATTGATCGGGGTTGAGCCCGTGACCCTGGGTTCATTTCCGGCAGCCGGCCAAGAAAACGCAATTTCAGATGCAAAACAATTCCACTTCATTCGTTGCCAAATGTCACGTATTAAAAAAAAAAAAAGTGTGACAAAATGAAAGAGAAAAATAATGACTTGTGGATTCTGGTTATTGAGTAGATGAAGGGGTTTTGAAGCAGCAGCAGCAGCAGCAGCAGCGAACAACAACAGTCGATGACGCAACCACAGGCCAATTTTTAAAGCAACAAGGAGGCAACACTGGCGGTGGGGGGCGGGGGGGGGGGGGGCGGCCGGGGGGGGGGGGGGGGGGCGCTCACGGGCCAAATTAAACTTTAACAAACTCATTGATCGGGGTTGAGCCCGTGACCCTGGGTTCATTTCCGGCAGCCGGCCAAGAAAACGCAATTTCAGATGCAAAACAATTCCACTTCATTCGTTGCCAAATGTCACGTATTAAAAAAAAAAAAAGTGTGACAAAATGAAAGAGAAAAATAATGACTTGTGGATTCTGGTTATTGAGTAGATGAAGGGGTTTTGAAGCAGCAGCAGCAGCAGCAGCAGCAGCAGCGAACAACAACAGTCGATGACGCAACCACAGGCCAATTTTTAAAGCAAGGAGGCAACACTGGCGGTGGGGGGCGGGGGGGGGCGTCCACTCAAACAAGTGGCGAACAGACAAAAGAGCATGCTGTGGTGTGTGTGTGTGTGTGTGTGCCCACATGGCTAGCTGGATGCAAACAATCCCTCACCATGGCGACGCGGCTCTGGCTTTGTCCGAGCTTTACACAGATGACTGGGTTGATTGGAGGGCACAGTCTGGGAAAGTAAACTCAACAATCAGCAACAATTAAGAAGCCGTCCCGAGCTTTCCTGCCACTTCCTGTCTCCCCTGAAAGTTCGCTGGGGGAACACACGGAGGTGCGCACAACCGAGGGGTTCCCCCCCGGGCCCCCCACCCCCCCAACTCAGGAGTGAAGTGGGGTCGCAGCGGAGACATCTCCGAGCTGATCTGCTGCTGGAGATTAGCACACATGCGCTTTAGGTTAACCTGCTAAGCCTCACACCCGTTACATAAAAACACTTTTACATCAGGAACCAGAATGATGGGCTCAGACCGAAGATGAAAATCTAAAATAAATAAGATGATTCAAAAAATAAATTAAAAAATACTGAAAGACTCTGACTCAGTGGAAATCTCCTCACACTGGGTCTGAGCGCGGTGATGCAACAAACTTCTGAGAGTTGAGAACTCAACATTTGCGACACGTTGGTGACTTTGAGGAAAGTCTGAAAGACCTTTGCTGAATATCTTCAGATATTGAGGCATCGGGCCATCGCACAGTTCCATAGATCTATTCCTGTAGCATTCTTCTTTCTTTCAAGCATAAGCCTGATTAAGGTAGAGCTGACAACATGTCCATGTTGATGTCTGGTTTCTTTCATGTTGTGATTTCTCTTATACTGTGTAACTGTCATCTTTTGTTCAGAAACAATGTTAAAATCTGATTTCCTTTACTAAAAAAAACAGCTGCCGGAAAGAGTCTGCTCTGCATTCATAGCCAGAGGATCCAGGTTTTTTTTTTTTTTAAATCTTGGATCCATACAACAGCGTCCTATTGATTTTTTTCATCAATCAAAATCACATTGGTGAGATGCTGATGTCAAAGTATCCAATTTACTAGAATGCCACTCTTTAAAGTGCATATACATCTTCATCAAGACCCACAGTCTCATCCCTCCTTCACTAACCCCAAAGTTCTTCACCAAAATCAACGAAAAGGGTCAACAATGTATCTTCCGATGTAACGAAAAACTTCCTGGATCCACAGCAGAAGGTAAAAGGATCTTTCTCGGCCTGCGTCTCATCGATTCACCAAGTTTCATTGAAATCCGTAGGGCTGTGTTTCTTTCTTTTTTGTTTTGTTTGAATGTAATCCCGCTGACAAACCAAGAGCGAAACACCACATAACCTCCGTGTCTGAGATGACTGAGAAATACAGTAATTAAATCAGCAGGATCCATCCTCTGGGGACCACTAATGACTGCACTAAATTTCCTGGCAACAGTTGCTGAGACACTTCAGTGTGACTGACGTTGCTGCTCCTCGAGCGAGGAGGCTAAAAATAGCCTCAGGAGATGCTCGTGTCAGCAGGTATTTCTAATATAAAAGCAAATCTAATTAGGATTTGACCCCCGCGCTCCGATACAATGGTACTTCTCCTAATGGAGTATGCTGCACCGCCTCGTAATACCACCGCTTTACATAGGGAAACACACACACACACACACAGCAATCTAAACATTTCAGCCTCCCCTGTTCCTTTCAGTTTTACAGTCGCTCGCGTTGACGCCTTTTAGAGATTACATCCACATCGAGTGTGTCAGGTGAGAGGAGAGAGGCGGCGGCTGGTTTAACAATCGCTGGAATAAAGCTGGGAGGAGAGGGTTTGTGTAACAGTCCGACTCCAGCTTAATATACAGGTTTGTTTTCTCGATCACTGATTCAGAGAAACAACGCGTCAGAGATTCCACTGAATGAACAAGCGGGACGGTGATTTGTGCTGACGCACCATATGGCCTTCGGTCCGCATTTTAATCCAAATTAGTGGAGCCACGTTAAAGGTGGGCGTGCCCCCGGCGAGCGTGATTGTTTTCAAACTGCTGCAGAGGCTCGGCAAATGTGTGCGATGACACACATTCCTGCGTTCTCTGGGTGGCATTTGCGCCAATGCCAGCACCAGAAAAGAAGCCGAGTGACCGAACTGCCACCTTGCTGTCTCAAAAGTTCAAACTAATCAGCTTGGAGGAGACAATAAGCCTTTAACCCTTTAAGACTGGGAGCTCAGCCCACCATGAGGCGGTGGGAGGTGGGGTCTGGATTCACAAGGGTGGAGATCTGCCAGTGTATCATTTTACTGTTGACACTGACGTTTATGAGAATATGATCTAGATTACATTAACTTGTAGCTGGGCTTTTTTTCTATCTTTAATCGGGGCCATTTTCAAAGTGGGTCCTCTTCCATGGAGGCTGCCGCGCTTCTACACAAGCCAAGAGTGAAGGAACCAGAAAGAGCTGCTTGTGCTTGCATTATGAAAACGAGCAAAGCAAATGTAGGTCTGGTAACAATAGAGCGTTTATCTGAAATTCTGCAAGTCTGAGAAGAACTACACAGAAATGGATGGGTAAAAAAAAAAGATGGATGGGGGGAGGCAATGGATGTGAGAAGTGGTCAGGATGTGGGGGAGGATGACTTCTTCGAGACCTTTAACTTGGACAATCGCACGTCACGTAATCCCGTGTACAGGTGGGTGGACGCATTTGCTGGGTCCTGTCCCCTGCATGTGGACAACAACTTCAAAGACACACGCAGCTCAGTGGGACTGAGTGTTGTCTCCTCGTCTCCATCACACATGCACTTCCAAGGAGCCTTCACTCTGCACTGAGGCTCGGCTGACTCAGTTGGACGAACTGTGATTAAAGCCACTGCTGAGTGAGCCCAAACTCTATTAAGAGATGCATCACTGCAGGGCACACACACACACACACACACACACACACACACACACACACACACACACACACACACACACACACACACACACACACACACACACACACACACAGTTCCTGCTGGCTCATGCACCAGGCATGTCCCCATGTGGGGGATCTCTCCCAACATGTTCAGAGGATGGCACGTGTATTAAAAGTAGATCATTACAGTTTCCTGGCAGCGTTTCCATGGAGATGCCCACACAGGAGGACGACGGGAAATGGTGTAAATAAACCCGATTCCTTCATAAAGTTATGCAATTTCAGTCTGGCCACTTTATCCCCCCCGTGCAACTCCGAGATTCTAAGAAATGAGACCTGGAGACATGAACTGTTGCCTTCAGTGACGCATGGCCACGCTGCTCCCGGTGTTAAAAACGAACGTACCTGCGTCGGTGTCGAAGTGTCAGCTCGCAGCTGTTTAACTCTGCCGATCCCGCACTCTTTCCCCCGGAAAGTTGAATCGTCCCCGGTGCATGTTCCGCGGCCCGAACCCTGGTTCACTCCGAGCCTGATCCGAGCCGTGCATCACGGGGTTCGGACACGTTCCTTCCCCCTTCACGACCGCCTCCTCCTCCTCTGTGTGGATGATAATGATGACGACGACGGTGGTGGCGATGTCCCGTGTGGATGTAAACACGCGTCAGTCCACTTATCGGACATCCGACACGGGGCTCAGGCGGCGGAGCTCCGCCTGTTGTTGACCCGCTGTGAGGGAGGGAGAGAGCGGAGCAGCGCTGTAAATTACATGGGAACACAACTGGGACACCGCAAGGCATGATGGACCAGTTAAAGCTGCAACGCACCCGCAGACGTAATTGGACCAGGGGGAACCTCTTGTCTGCGGATCGGTCTCCACGGACCGTTCTGTGGAACACAGTGGGGTTTTAATGAATAAAGTTTTTCTTTTTTTTTTTTAAATTTTCCTTTTTTTTTTTATATTTCTTTTTTTCTTATGTACAGCAACTGGTTATTGTGGAAGAAAGGACAACAACAAGTGGAGGGATTAGTTATTAAACCCGATTTGTTGTTATTTAGTGTAAGGATTAAAGGTACTGTAGTTTCAAAACAACTCTGGATCTTCACGTGTGCTATCGTGACCACACACTTTGTTTTACTGGGGGGCATAGTGCAAGACAGAATGTGAAATACAAAATAAATAAATACATAAAACAAATACAATATGATAAAGTAAATAAATTCCCAATCTCTCTCTTGAGGAAGGTACTATCCATGATTGGAAATATCATAAACATTTTTGATTCCATATATAATAGCACATGACTATAGCTGCAATACAGTACAGTGGCCAGAGGCGGCCATGTTGCACCGCCATATTTTTACAGAAGCCTGGAAAGGACATATCAGAGGAGCTTTGCGGAACTTTTGAAAAAAATGTGTCAGTAAAAACTAAGGGGATTAATTATTATTATTATTATTATTATTATTATTATTATTAAGTAAGATAGGGGGTAATCAGCTGCAATATGCACATTCACCACTTGGGGTATACAAATCCAAAACACTGCCCCTGTAAAGTTGCAATGGTGTGGGGGATCCCTGACACATCTCCATTGCAATCACCATCATGACAATCCATAACAAAATGGGTTCAGAGGATTTGCTGCTTGTGTTTGTGACAATGTGTTTCATTTAATCACATTCTACACCATGAACAAGAGGTGTAAGATAGTGCAAGTCTGTGTGTGTGTGTGTGTGTGTGTGTGTGTGTGTGTGTGTGTGTGTCCTTATTGAAATTCCAGCCGAGACATAACTTCATCATGTCTCACAGCATTAATCATGACAGCTGCGTGTTGTGCTGATCCTGCAGAATCTGTCACGACCTTCTGTTTTTCAGTAAACTGTAATTTCACTACACCACGGACACATGATCTGCGCACACCGAGGACGAGTGAATGTTGTTTTTTTTTGGTGCCCAGCTTTTGCCAATGTGATAAAAAAAAAAACCAGAGACACGGATTATGGTTTTTAATCTGCTTTGCATTGCTCAATTACGCAGCGCCTCACAAACCCATTTTTACGTGCAAATGACTTTATGTGACTCATAAATTCTATAAAACCCATTATGATGGTCTTTTTTCTTTTTTCCTCACCAGCCTCAGATTTAATAGCAGTCACTGGTTCCAGAGTTGTAGGTTTAGGCCTGCACGTCAGTTTCGATGAATCATTGACATATGGTGAGGAGGAGGCTGCTGTGACAATCAAAGCATAAGTGACTGATGTTCTCTTTCAAGCGGCGGTGACAAGTGCTGACAGATTAAAGGATTTAAAACTCATCTTGGGGACTTTACACACACATTGCTGCAGCTGCGTGGGGTTGCACTGTCTCAGATGTGTAATGATTTAATGCTTAAAACTACATGAATGGGATGTAAGGCAGGAGCAGCAGGAGCTGGAAATAGCCCATGTGTATTGAAAAGGTTTGTCGGGAGTTAAATGGTTAAGATCCTTACACGTGTTTCTCACTTTGCCTCATTAGACCTCAGCTCAGGACACGCACACACACAACACACACAACACACACACACACACACACACACATACACATATAAACACTATAATGTACTGTTTAGCTAAAGTCATTTGTAATGTTTGCCAGGTTAACACACACATGTTATGTAGCTAACTAAACAGGCAAATATCATTATATTGCTACTATCTGTTCCATTTGCAAACACCAGTGATTCATTATGGTAGAAAACCTGTGATATTATGATAAACTGTGGAGATAGCTAGGTTAGCCTATGCAGCTAACTCAACAGCTAGCTGGCCAAACTCTTTCATTTAGAATGAAAGAAAAGGCTACAACAGCCCTAACATTCAATACAATCAGCACACGTAATAACAATTAGCTGGAGATATTTCTAAAGCTTGTGGTCTTACCATTTCATTAATATCCTTGTACTGGTAGCAAGATTAGCTAGCACGTACGCTAACAAACCATACAGTCGACAACAGCTAGCTTGTTAGCATATGTTCCATTTAGAATAGGAAGTTAATATATCGGTTTCTATCATCACAACATGTAATATGGTCATATATTAATTATGTAAAATGGTAAGATTTTAAACATTTGCACGCACCTTTCGCTCATATCTTCGCTGCAACAAGGTAAACATTCTGTACATGTTTGTTGTGGTTAACAGCGATACTACGCTCTCATGATTAATCACAACAACCCTGACTGGGAGCATCTTAAGCATTAGCATCTTGCTAAACATCCCCATTTTTAAATACATAGATAAATACAGTGTGTACAAGCTACGTGGAAGGTGTTAATGGACAGAAATATATAGACTACTCCCTTAATCAGCAATGTGTGGAAATGCTGTTAATGCTAAGGATGCCACGGTGGTTCATTGTTGACATTTAGCAAAGAGCATATTCCAAACTAAGGCTCAGATGTTGCGACACACTTTAGAAAGTTTTACCACTGGAAGCTAATGACACTGTTGTAAGAGATTTATGGTTATCTCAGGCAAACGCTTGTGAAAGCTCATGAATATGATGCTGCATTAAACTGTGACGGCTTCATAAATCAGTCTGTATCATTACTATGGGAGATGCGGATGAATGTGCGGTGGTAGAGACCTCATCCAGCCTTGAGCTATCAAATCAATTATTTAATGCTGTTTGGGCACATTTTGAGAAAACCGAGGAAAACTTTGTCACCATGAGCCTCAAACTTTGCTCCTCACTAAGGCCTGTAGTTGTCTGTCTTTCTGTGTGTGTGTGTGTGTGTGTGTGTGTGTGGTTGACCTTCTGCCTTTTTATTAAACCCATGTGTCTGCGCGCCGTCTCCCATCAATTCAAGACGTCAGCCCTCCACCCATCTGTTGTCAGGATGAGAATCGTCTCTTGTAATCCCTCTCTCAAACTCTTCGACGGGCTTTCTCCGACCGGCTCTCTCTCTCTCTCTCTCTCTGTACCAGCCACAACACGACCTCCTTGACCCCGGTCAGTCACGAACAGCGCCGGCAGACACCCCCGGACCCGCCCTGAATCTTAAAAGCCCTGCGCTCTGCCCCCCCCCCGCCCCCCCTCTCCTGCTCCTCATCATTCCTGACCCGTCTGCGGAGCTCGGCACAGTCGGACATTATAGTCTCTGCCGGCTCCAACTTTAACTGTACATAGATATGCAGCCTCTCTCTGTCTTTCTACCGGTCTGACTACATTGCTGGGATTTCCAAAGTGCTACGCCCGCAATGAACTGATCCTCTCCGCTCAGGTAGAGTTTCAGCACCAAATTGGAGTCATCACCTCTGAACAAGACTTCCTCTGAGCAGAGGGAGCTGGATACAGTCCTGTCATTCTGAGGACATTCTGAACCTGGAGGGCCCTGGCATCGTGCACCAAAAACACTCACTGACCACTGAGAGATTAGCTTTGGTTCCTGTGGAAACACATTTTATGTTTGATCCAACACGAGAGCTGGGATGAGCGTGTAGCTCTGCCAAGGGCCTCACTTCACGGCACTACAGGGAATGATCAAACCCGGTGATAACATTCTTGGATCTGCCACTTTGTTGCGACCTGAGCCAAAATTCATTTTGATAAAGTAGCTGGAAAAAGCCTCAATCAGTTATATTAGTATTCTTATTCTAAGATGACTTTGTAGACACGAGTCCTCTAAAATGGACCTTGAGAATTTAGTTACATCTTTACATAACATCCTAGCTCACAAAGTTAAGGAAGAGATAGTCAATTCTGACCTTACCGTTGATCGGATCCACACCAAAATTTAAAGGCATCTTTCTTGGGCTGAGCTCCGTCCTTCCACCGAGTTTCATGGCAATCTGTTTTGGGGGTTTAGTGTAACCCTGTTCACAAACATACAAATGGACAGGGAGAGAACATGTTAAACTTCCTGACTGGATTTTATGGGTGTTGTAAAACTGGCCGGACGAACCCAGCAATAAAACTAACAGTATATTCCCCTGTGTTGTAGAGCAGACAGTTGTTGTCGACCAGTGGTTCTATTTAGTCAATATCTTTCAGATGGGATTAATACTCTAATGACTCCGACCAGTTCAACCGAGGTGATTCTCTTCTCTGGTCCAGTATTTCACAAGGGGAGGAGGGAAAAGAGAATTTTGTGGAATCATTTCTTTCATATATATTTTTCTACCTAATTTGAAAATGTACTTGAATTTCAGAATGTATATATATATAGTGATCATTTGCTCCAAACCTCAACAAATACAGTTGAATATCAGGAGGTAAAACCTTTGTCCCACTTTCCATCAGGTCCCTGTGGTCCCTCCTCCCTCACCGAGTAAATCTGAGCTTGCTGGCCGTGTGGCTGCCGGCCTGGATGTCACCCTGCTCACCGCACTCCTTTTAATTAGCTGACCAGGAAAAGGATTAACTCAGACCTGCTGCAAACAGAAGCCCTGGAGATCTACAGGCTCTGTGGGGAACGAGGCTTGTTGCCTATGGGGGGCGCTCTCAGCTCTCTCTCTCTCTCTCTCTCTCTCTCTCTCTCAGCTACAACCTTTGTTCAAATTCATTTCATATGACTTTCCAAGTGGAATTAGTCCATACTGGGTAATAATCAAAATTCTCTCTGAGTTTGTGACATTGCTACATCCCAAACCCTCTGAAATGATGAAGTGTGTCGTTCCATGAAAACACAAAAACACTGGACCGAGAGACACATGTCTCCACGTCTCTAATGTTCCTGAGTGATTATGTCAGTGAGAAGTCATTTGCTCTGAGTGCTCACATCCTTCACCCTCCATCCCACACAATGGCCTCAGTGTAACAGCAGAGACGAGTCAAGCTGGGTTGTTTACAGCCTGTTTCCCCCCTGATGATGATGATGATGATGATGATGATGACGATGATGATGATGCTCAGCTGTGAAACAACCGCCTCTTTCTCGGGGATGGAAAAACTCTGTTCTTTCATCCTCTGACAACCTCTACGTCACCTCCACCTGCTCCACTATCAAACAAGTGCGTATAAATATCTTTCTTTGGGCTTCAGAGAACCTCCCACTGCCTTCTGGGGCCGTGGACACCTCAGAGATAAAGGCCGCTGTGTCCTTGAGGAAGAACACATGTGACCTTGTCTCGGCTGTGGAGAGAGAACGAGCTGATGTTTAAAAGGATTCCTCTGCCTCGTCTAAGAACCAGGGGGATTGGGAATCATGCGTTTTGTCACCAGAATAGCTCGGCGAGTGGGTGAATTGGAGATTATTAGTGGGGAAAGTTCAGAGTTTGGTTCTTCAAATAGAACGGATTAGGCTTTTTAATCTGAGAGCTAAACCACTTAAAACATGCCGGATTGGGAGTTTATGGATCTGAAAAGTAAATGTTGTTCGAGGACAAAGAACAAGAAGGGGACAATTTTACACTGGATCTGTTCTGCCTAGTCAATGGGGATAAAGTTTACGATGCACTACTGCCCCCTACAGGACAAAAAATATCTTTCTCTAGAATAAGGTTTTAAATTATTATTGCATATTTTACATCACCTAAGAATTTCAGTTTCATAATAAATACACAAATACATATATAATTCACTTTAATTAGCTTGGTTTTGCAATCAGACACCAAAGCAGCTCAGCATGACACAGGAAGAGCAATTGTATGCCCTGTCATGCTACATCAGGTACCAGCAGATGATGAGGCCATGTTAATGAGAGTGTGTGTGTGTGTGCAGATATATACGAGGACAATCAGTGCCACAGCACTGTAATTACTTTGGTGGGATGCTGTTAATTTGGAAGTTCCACCAGAGCCTGGAATAAAGTCGGGCTTTGGTAGATTTCCCAGTCGGGAGCAGCTTCATTACACAGACACTGGATCTCAGGGGGAATCTATCTGTTTAAGTACAAACCGAAACAGCACGACCACCAAAGAGAGATGTGGTGGTGAGAGACTCAGTGTCTCTGAACAACTTCCACTCATTTCCTGCCTTTGCTCTGATCTACTGACACATATTGTTATACCTGCAAATGACTGTGGGACATAGAAATACACAGAGGTTTGAATACAAGGTAGTGCAAAAAGTCAGAGCAACAGATAGATGGATCCGTTTTTTTCCTGACTTGTAAATAAAGGATGTTGAACAATAACGTTCTATTCAAAACTGTTTATTTACTTTAGCATGAGTGACAAAGACAGGAAGCAGAACATCAGCTTGTTACAGTCAGAATACTGAGTGTATTTACATACAGGACATATGTACAAGACCAGCTTCATCTATGGGTTTAAATATTTCTTTATGTTTTCAGTGCGTCTCTTTTATGTAAACACACAACTACATACTACAGTGGATACAAAGCTGCCCTTTTCTTCTGTAATGTAATATAACTAAATTCTAAATCTCAACACTTCACATGTTTCTGTTCTACAAATCAAAAGTGAATTTGATCTTGAGCCACAGCCTCTGAGCTAACGGTCAGAGAAACAAACACTTTTCAAACGGTTTCTTGAAACTTCATAAACAATTCCGGTTAAAGTCTAAATACAAGTGCTACAACTGTGAACGTGTGCCGTTTAGAGTACTGTGTGCAGTACAAGTACATGATATCAAATCGTCCTTAGTTCAGTTTCGTGTGGAGTTCACAGCCCTTGTCGTTCTCGTATTGATGAAATCTGATTTCCTGTAGCCGCACTAGAAAGAGAGAGAGAGAGAGAGAGAGAGATTTAAAGCTGAGCATGAAACATGTATTCGTTTCCTGATTTGAAAATGTTTTCCTGCAGTGCCGCCTTGTGGCCAAATTTAAAACAGTGATAATAGCTTCCCTGTTGAATTGAACACCCAACAGATTAATTAGATATATATTTCATATTACTATGAATTCTTGAATTCCTCACCTTCTTGTAGGCTCCATGCAGATCAGTGTATTTCCACATGGTGTGTAGCAGGGCGCATGCAGCCTGACCGGCTCTGCTCGGCCCATGGCTACGACACAGAGAGGGGGACATGAGTCCGTCCTGTCCACTTCACGTATGGATATGAATATGTAAAAATAAGGTCACATGACTGTGGCCCAGGTTACTGGTATTTTGCTTTATAGATTGAATATATCTCAAAATGGAGGGTATTCCCTTGAGGACATTAGAGTTGCTGCTAGATTTAATTCTAATTTGTAATGATGACATCAGTGATCGATGATAATTATCAGTTATTACGATCATATGATCACAACGATAACGTCGGCACTGACTGACCCACTGTCTTTGGCGCTGATGTTGATGATCCTCGGTAGCGCCCCCTGGTTGACGATGGCTTTGACGTGTTGCACGTCGCTGCAACACAGGCTCATCAGAATGTGACACAGAGACGCCGTCACCTCCGTGGGCAGGTCGGCGCCCGTGTCGTTGTTCGGCAACATGGCCACAACCTCTGGCAGCACCTGCTTCACTGTGGGTGGAGCAACACATGGAGATGATAGTGACTGTTGATATTTGGGTTTTTAACAGGCGTTTTGTGGCCATTGATTTATTTATCGGCCTCTGACTGCCCTCTGCTGGTCATTCAAGAGAATACAAGACATACTTTCCATACACAGTGGATTCAACATATTTAAAGTTACACTTACCAATGTCTGGATGAAGTTCATGGTGATGGGAGAGGTTTCGGATCAGCGCCACTGACGTCCTCTTCAAGTCACTCTCTCCCTCCTGCAGCATGTTCTTAATGTGGTGGAGGCCATTCTCCCGCTGGACTATAGTGAAAGCGATGGCCTCAGACACCTGACACACAGCGCACCATTGATATAATCTCACACATTTCTATACAACTCGATGGATTATGAATTGCGGTCTGTATAATCTCACGGCTCCGTTCCCAGCGGTGATGTTCTGCAGCGCTCCCACGGCAGCCTCCTGGGTGGCGTGGCGAACGCTGCGGGCCAGCAGTGACATGTACATGCGGATGGTGATGGCGCTCCACAGCCACTCCATGCCCCGGGGGTTGGCCTTCTCCTCCAGCAGGGGGCACTGTCTCTCCTGGTGCTGGTGGAAGGGGAGGAGAGGCAGGTGAGGAGCTGCAGATGTCAGATGGGTTCAGTGGGTTCACACAGTCTGAGTGGGGGCGGCGGGGGGGGAGTGACAGCGGATGACAGATATCATCCTCCTCTGACGTCAACGTATAAACATTAAGTTCACTCGAGCAGAGAGAGGCGTCACTGCAGCATCACCACACTGAGCTCTCATTCATCGAGAGACGCGAGGCGTCGGCGGCTGAGGAGCTGCGCTGCTGAGTCACCGTTTCAAAGATGTTGCTGAGGTCTCAGCACATTCCGCAGAGCTGCTGTGGGAGCGGGGATCAGTACCTGTGTGATTCTGCTGCTGCGCTGCGAGAAGCAGCTGATGGTCTTCGGCTCTGGAGCCAGGTTCAGGCGAGACTCTCCCGTTCTCCCCTGTGCGAAACTCTGAGGAAGCTCCGCCTCCATCTGGTACGAGAGGTTGTGCAGGATGCACACGCAGTTCTCTGTGGACTGCAGGGCACATGGGAAACAAGTTATTGGTATTAGCATTGGCACTTGCTACACAGGTACAGGTCTGAGCCAAGCCCCATCCAGACTCGAGTGTGAAAACACTAGTTCTACATATACAGTATATATACGGATACTGTTTATACAAATATTTCAATGTAGACGTTTTTACACCTTAAGTAGTTTCGTCTATATCTATTCTTATTGTTCATATCTGCAGATATTCCATATCAAGGCCAAGGCAAAAGCTACATCAACCATCATGTTTGTTGTCTTCAGCAACTCTCACCTCCATGCTGCCCTCTAGTGGAAGTA
>JAFBJT010003418.1:55455-90267 GCA_016785325.1 Chascanopsetta lugubris | reverse complement strand
ACGTTTGTTATCCTTGTACAATCAACAAAAGTTAGAAGAGCATCTTCTTTGTTTTCAAAGTGCTTTTCAGTATGACTCAGCATAATGGTACTTTAAGGATTTATTCACAAAGATAAACTATGTTTGTGTGTACTCAATGTTTTATTCACACCCACGTGCCAATTGCTGTTATCTTTGATTGTATTATTTCAGGAAAACGATTCCTAATTCCAAATGATTATATGTTTATCAAAACATAATCCCAAGAATTATTTTGTGTTGATACAGCCTCTTAATTTTACTCACTGTGCCTTTAGGCATCTCATAGTGCTTTGTAATTACATTCTTTGTCTTTGGGTTAAACATTGGAATTGTATTCACCCAATCATTAAAGAGGAAGAACAAGTTCACTTGCTCCTTATGGTTGCTTCGTTGTCTTGGTTTGCCACGTGTGCTTTGAATCTTACTGGTAGAACAGTGCCTCAAACTGCACTGAACATTGGAGATCATTTGAATAGAATAGAAGATAATATCTTTGTTGTCATTGTACAAGTACAACGAGATTGAGTGCAGCCTTTTCTTGGTGCAACAGATAAAACAATAAAAACCTAAAGTGCAAAACCAGCACATAAAATATATAAATATCACGTAAAAAAACACACTCAGGGCATGTCTGGTCAAGTGCATTGCTGGTTTAGTGTAATTTTTGCTTTTGGATAAAAACTGTTCTTCAACCTGTTTGTCCAGGTTTCAATTGTCCTATATCCTCTGCCCTCTGCTTAGAGTGTCGATATTGCATGTTTTAAAACAAATGTCATAGTTTCTCTCAGGCAGCCCCTCAGTATCATTTCTGCGCGGATGTGCATGCGTTTTAATGCAGTCGGACTTCCTTTTCGGGGTCCGATCAATGTGCGTGGTCATGATCTGTGAGTGTCTGGTGATGCAGAAATCCAAAGGCAGGGTTTTGGAATGACGCTAGTAATGAAACAACTAGTCAGCAGAGTAGTGTCCGTCTGTGGTCTCCACAGAGGCATTTGTACAACACACCCTGCCCCTGGCCACTCTTCTCATTCACTTGCACCCCCTGCTGTTTGCAGCAGTTCCTCCAGATGATTTGAACGCATCTGAATTTAGAACCGCCTGTTGCATGTTCTTGTGCACGTCACCAGCAAACTGTAGAAACTGTAGAAATCAAAAAGAACAAAACACAGTTCTAAGTGTCAAACATACAAAACAGCATCACACAGTTAACAATTCAGCGAGTGGACCATTGGAAACGTCATTGGGTAATGACCTTGTTTTTGACCAGACTTGCTGTGTATAACAGAAACGTGTCCTCATTCTATCTCGAACCAACTTGACTAGTTCTAGTTCCATACTGAATTAAAATCATCAGATATTTGTCCCAGCATAGCTGCAGTACCTCATACTCAACTCAGAGTGTTCATGATGTCAGGCATGTTTGTTTAGACCTATTTGTTTGTTTATACCTGATTTTCTGTGTTTTACAGCTTTTCAGATTTTTGTGCAAGACAAGACTGTGCTACTAGGAGATAACTTCACCATTCCCTGTCATCTTGTTAACAACACGGAGAACCTCACTCAGATATGTTGACAAAGGCTTGCTGTCAATACCATTCAACAACGGACCACAGTTTATCAATGGACACAATGACAAACGATTTAAGTTTGTCGGAAACGTGAAAAAAGACCAAAAGGGATCTTTCCATATAACTAATGTGTCATTAAAAGATGAAGGTACATAAACATGTATCTTCATCTTGTTCCCCAGTGGCGATCACAAGAAAAAGCTAAACTTGTCCGTGCTCGGTAAAGTATTAACAACAGTTGTGTGTATGTGTGTGTGAGAGGAGGAGCCGTGCTTATTGCTTCTGGCATCTTGTCTATTTTTGTAGTCCCTCCTGTCATCCGTGTGGAGGATAACCATCCCACTGAGGGTGATGAAAGTGTTGGCATAGCAAAATGGGTGGCTTCCAAGCCTCCCGCAGGGGTGAAATGGCTCACTGGTTTTTTAAACACTCTGAGCATGACGACAAACTCCACGCAGCATGAAAATGGTACAACGACCACAGTCGGTTCCCGCTTCGGAGTGCCTACCATGGCAATCGACCAAAAGCAGGTGCAGTGCTTGGTCAACTGTTCAGCCCCGTCTCAAGAGAAAACACTGCCCTTCACCATCCAGATTTATTGTGACATATAAACACTCCTCTATCTCGGTTACTGATGTGGCTTATTTTGTATTGATCCTCCAGAACATCGTATCTGTCTGAAAGAAATGCATGACAACTGTTTTTAACTGCTCAAGTTTTCATTTCAAAGTTTGTCAAATCAGGTCAACGTACGACTCCATGAGTTAATACTAAAAGGCTGTTTACCTCTGCCTATCAGTTACGTACTATGGGCAAAATCTGTCCTGATGTTTTTAACATGATGGACTTTCATCTTCATTAATGCGACATTTGTGTAATTGGTGCAACATGTCGTATTGTGGCTAATGTTGACCTTTTACCTTTAAATGTAAACAACCCAACAACTATCCGTGCATTTAAATGACATTAGAAGAAGTCAGTCTGACTGATATTAGACTTTACTGTACATGTAAACATATCTGTGTGACTCCCCAACAGTGCAAAGTTGAATTGCCCCAAATCAGACTACCACAGCCACGTAATGTTATTGGGATTTGTATAACTACAGCATGTAAATAGACAATCGCACTCGGAGTGACTTTGATGCTCTGCATGTCCTCCACAGTTTCCACCCAACTCGGCGCACAAATAGCATTTGCTTAAAATTTTAGCATACGGAGCACATGGTGCGGTTGGTTGCCTTAGGTTTATGTCACAAGGGATAGTGGGCACCTCATCTGAGAAGGACTAGAGTTTAGTGAAAAACTGTATAAACAGGCAGACAAATGTTCCAGTGCTAACAAGCTTGAAGAGGGTGTGTCCTCATCTATTTTAGTGGAGTCAAACATGTGTACAACAGTATATGATTCCTGTCCTTGGATACAGTGACAAACACAATGGTCCCCTGTAGCTAGACTCAATTGTGCATGTGAATATGCTAGTGAGGGAAACGCAGCATATATGGGAACTCGATACAAAGAGAGTCTAGTTTTTAACTGGTGGGCATGGTTTATTGTTATTCTCCATTCCCCAGGGTCTGTCACTGGGGCTTTCCCTGTGGCTCATTACTATGATTCAAACCCAAGGAACCAGGAACTCACCGCTACTTTGTTTTGTTTTTTTACCACACTGTTGTTGGTTTTTCTACTATGACTGACAACATGTGATCATTAACTACTCTGTTTGAGAATCAACGATCTGTTGGAAAGAATCTCAAATAGCAGCTGTCTCTTAAAAGCTCGGGACACTGAGAAATCTTAACTTTAGAAGCATGTTGATCATACATTCATCAGGTCATCATGTTTTGTCTTCTCTATATAGCAACAGTAAACAAGCGAAAATGAGCTATCTGCCCCATAGCATAACAATATAGTGTTATGATGAATGACAAATAAGACCTTTGTTTTATACAAGACTGGCCTGCTGCTTAGATTCAACCAATAAAAATCATTTTCCAGTTTGCTGATCCAAAATAACCTTCATGTTGTTTACAGGGGAAACAACTGGGTCATGTGTCTGCTGTGGTGTCCCGTGGAAATGATAGATGCATGGAGTGATAACACAGCCCTGCCTCATTTCTTGTATTTTGCAGTCAGACCCAAAGAAGTAAAAATCATTGAAAAATCCCACAGCTCATTGGAGTGTGTGGCTGAAGCCAGCCCCAGCACAATATTTAAATGGATGAGGCACAGTCATTTATTCTTTCCACTTCTTGTATCATCATTTTTATTTCCCAGACTGTAGGGCCAAGTCCATGTCTTAGAATTGTAAATAGTGTCACTGGTCACTGAATTAAGGATTGTAGCTGTAATTCCTGCCTTAAACTGTATGCAAGTAATAATAAAATTAAAATATTAATGACTGAGGCTGGATACTTGATACCCTATTCGTCCTCTCTCGATCTCAAGAGTTGACAAAACAGGGCATCTGTCTGGTGACACAGTGGAAGGGGCAACGCTGAATCTTCCGACCTGGCTATTCAGACACCATGAAGTGTGACACCGATGTGAAGCTACTAACCGGTATGGAAGTGGCTTTGCGTACGTTTCTGTCAGCTCCTCAGGTGAGACGTAATTTTGTATTGTACGTTTTTTTGTTATGGTTCATTGTGTTGCCATCTATTGTGTGGGTGTGTGAAAAGTAGTACACTCCTCTTAAACGTGCTATTGACAGTTTTTCCCCCTTTTTAAGGGGAAAAAACAAATCGTTCAAAGACACTGAACACAATGTCTTTGAACGATTTGAAAATTAAAATTCCCACTTACTCTGTTGCCTCCATCGGCCTGAGGTCTACTATTATGAAGTGCTGTGACTCGGGTTGAACCTTTCCGGTTGAATGACATCGATGTGACATGATGGATGTGTGAAGGAAGTTGCCTGCCCTTCCCTTTGTAATGGAGACACCATGGGAAATGAGCATGTGGAATGTTCCACGACACCACCATGCCCATATCATGTCTCAGTGTATGTAAAAATGCAAAATTGATCAAAATTAAATGGAATCATCGTGTATTTTGTGTTTTCAAAAGACATGATCTCACAAAACCTTATAAAACTGTATACCACAATTTGTATTTCATTGCTCATTTAAAGATGCGCGACAGTGAGGTGAAGGAGCTTTTCGTTTTCTAAGAAGGCAGTGAAGTAATGATCAGGCAGGTTACCATGGTAACTACATTGAAATTTGATCCAAACATGATAAGGAAACAGGAAAGTATAAGTAAAGATTCAGCAAGATACAGTGTTTCCTCTTACCGTTTCTCTGTTGTCTCCCTACAGGTCTCAGCCTTGTCTATTGCGTCTTGTTCATTCTTACTCTGATTGTCCTCCTTGGCGCAGCTGCACTGTTGATCTATTTTTACAAGTCCGGGAGATTGATATGGTAACAAGTTTTGCAATTCAGCATTTAATATCTAGTGCTTTCATATATATATATATTTTTTATAGCTGATGTTTGGTTGTGTAGGAACTCAAAGGGCCCTGCGATGAGGGGCCGTTCATCACTAAGGGAATCAGAGTATGATGCTCATGAGGCTGTCACACTTTAGGTCATTGAAGCAACATTATGATTATTCTTTTTTCAAGCTCAGATTTTCGTATTAAGTTGTAAGATATATTGGATCATGTATGTTTACCACGTCACAACCGGCAGATTAGCTCAAATCCATTCGATACAAAAACCAACCAAACTGTCTCTTTCAGGACACAGGACATGCATGAGTGGAAACCTCCCGGCTTCAGCAGTTCTACGTATGTGAGCTCTCCAAGAGCCGGCAGAAGATTTCCCTTAGCAGAAGCTTTTCTCCAAAGCCACATACATCTGAGGACGGATGCTGGGAACAGGGATAGAACCAATTACCTAACACATTCGACCTGGACCGCAGGTTTACACAGACCTGCACAGAACCAAGTTACACTCACACGTCATTGGATTGTTTCAGGAAGACAAATCCCAAAACAGATGTACTAATTTCATTAACTCAAGTAGGTCTCTGCAGCTTCTCTCCTTGTGCTGTCATGGTGGTACATTCTTTGTTATTAATATCATCCGTATTATCCTTGTTTTAAATATGGGCCTTTGAGCTGTATTATTATTATTATTAGCAATGATAATTCGAAAAATGATTGGAATACTAATTAATACAATTGTTCACAGTGGATGTTATAAAGAAATAATATTGATATAATGTCATACAGTAAAATACAAATCTAATAATTCAAAAATAAGCAGTAGGAATGGTGATAAACCAAATCAGATGTATACATATCTACACTGTCACAGTGGGTTTGCCACAGTATTAATATTGTCCTATATGAATAAATAACGATAACACCTTGTCCGACAACCTGCTGCCTCGCCAAATATTTAGTCATAGCCATAAGATGCTCAAAGCTATGAATGAAAAGCTGCTTATTTATTGTATTGAAGAGAGCTCATAGCTTAGTGTTTGTAACGCATTAATCGTTTACCTCTTCAACCTCTTCACTTATTCCATTGAATTTCTGTTACATTTCTCCAAAGAGAGATTCATCTGAGATCAAACTGTTATGCCTCAGGGGTATCATTGTTCCTTGAACTGAAAAGCATTATTTAAATCATTGAATGTCCAACTTACTGATGCACTATTTCAAAATGTAAAAAAAAAGGCAGTATATAGTCATAAAAGGTTCTCCGTAATTCCAAAGAAAGTATGTAAAATGTATTTAATGCAGTTTTCGCCAGTCTTTGTTTTGGCACCTTGAATGTTATCATTGTGTTGTGTGTGTGGCCTTTGCTAGATCAGCATCTTCTAGTCTCCTACAGCCCAAGCCCTGTAAGGCTTCAATTTCTAACTGAAGTATCGGCAGTTCAGTTTCCCTGTGGGTCCATTTATGTTTGGGATTTTTTTGTGATCGTAAAAAGCACTAATGTTTGACTGCTCATGTGTTTGACTGACTGTGTTCATGTGTTATTATTTCATTTTTATTTTTCACCAATGCTGTATTATATTATGGTATAGTTGGTGGCATCTGGTGGGAAAGTTTGGTATTGCAGTGGGATTTTCAAACCTAGAGTTACCTGTTTTAAGATATAGCTCATAGTTTCATTCTGTATTTCATTTGCATTTCATCTCGTTGTGAATGTTAGAACGTACAGTATTTTGACATAGACAGCCTATCAAGGTTAAAAAAAGTTTCACGCTAACTGTATTCATCGGCTCACCCTTGTTATCAGTAACGCTGCCGCTCCTAAGAGTCAGGGCAGAGTTTCTTGTCTCAGCTTTGCCCATGGGAACACCAACAGCTGCCCTCCCAGTGTTGTTGATAGAAAACAGGAATGCAGTATCAGACTGTCACTCTGCATACATCCTGCAAATGATCTCTGCTCGGACCCCGACGAGCAACTGAACACTTTAGCATTAATTAGTCTTGTTAAGATTTGCATACAGAAGTGTTGTTGTAAACTGCGTCAGCCGTCAAGTCGTCACTGGTACGAAAGTTCGCTTCTTTCCCCTTGTTTTGTATTATTACAGGTATTATCTTAGTTGTTGGTGTGTTCCTCTGTTTACCCTGCTGAAGAGAATGGTTGTGAACTACTGTTTACGCTGTCAATTGGTCTTTGTCTCAGTAAACAAACACTACTCACTCTAGTGGTCAAAAGGTGGCATCTCAGGGTCAACACTTTTTAACACTGATATATCATTTTATGGTCATTTCTGAAAATTCAAGGTCAAATATGACATAACGTTTCAATGTTGTTAACTTTCTTTGTAGCATCGACAAATGCAGCTTGTTTTCACTTAAATTATCTGCAGCATTAGACTTTACCAAACATCCAATCCCTTTGTTTCAATATAAATATTTATATATTTCATCATACATGTGCAGTGCTGACGGTTGTCATATGGCAGATAACGTTCCTGTGTCACCCACATTAAAATGTACAGCAAATTGCAAAGTGACAGTTAGTGGTCTCCTCAGATGGCCTCTGCTTAGTTTTAGTTCAGGACCTCGTGAGTTTTCATTTCAAGACTCACAGTTTTGTTGAAATGTTTCTGTCAGTGTTGTTTATGCTCTTCTATGTTTTTATTTTATTTTTAGGGACCTAAAAACAATGACGGTGACGGTGATTGGGTGCATTAGGCGAGAAGCAGACATAAACAAAACTCTTGTATTGCACCTTTATGTGATAATCACACATTTTTACACATTCATTTCTAGAGAAGGTAGAAAAGTTGTGAGAGGAGCTGTGACACTTCCATGTTTCCTTAATTTCTTTGTGGTTTCTGTCCCATCTCATTTTCAGGGCAATGCTCTCATCATTGGTTAATGGTGGCCTGATAGAGGTGATACTGTCTGCTGGGTTGGTTACAGTAATTGACGTCCAAGCAATTCTCATAAATGTCTCCTATTTGCTCCGGGAGCTGAAAAAAGATAGATAAAAAAGCAAAGGACAAAGCAGGCATGAAATCCTGATCTCAACCCTTCTGTAAGTACAAATACTTTGACATTACTAAGTTGTTTGTCAGAGAGAGTGCCAAGGATGATGTGTAATTTGCACTGGTTCCCTCAGCAGAAAGTCAATGGGGTTTTTGAATTGGATTTTGGATGATCGTCGAATATCAATTCTTCAGCAAAGAGGTTGAGGATACTTGTACATTTAGTTCAGCAAAGTAATCCTCACTATGACACCACTGTCATTACTTTTGCATAAATCGGATTGTTGGATATTAAAAGTTACCATTGGAATATTATTGTATATATTGTGTCGTCAGAATTTAAAAGCAACAGAGCCGGCTCTAGCTAATGTGGTGCCTTAGGCAACATTATGGTTTGGCACCCCAGCACCTCCCACCCGGGGATGCGGATTACTACTTATTATTTATTTCATTGTTTGGCTTTGTTGTTGTTTTTTTAAAGGCGTTGCCAGAAGTGTTAGCATGCTTACACATACACATGCTCATTCTCAAGGCTTTCCATAGAAAGAGGAGGAGGAAAGTAAATCTGGTTACATTGGGTTGATGAGTTGTATTTACCGACACCAGAGCAGCAGGTTCATTGTCTGGTTCTCTGTAAAGGAGACAACGAGGTGCCGCATCCATGTTCTTTCACTGTGACGCCATCAGTCAAACATCGCTATGATCCATGTCAAACAAAGACACTTACTTTGTCGTACTCTGCGCAGAATTGTGAGAGTGATGATAAAAGTCAGGCAACACACACACACAACAGCTGGAGCAGCAACCTCGACATACTAGTGAGTACTCCACCATCCTGTTTGCTCTGGAAGACAAATAAGAGTTTCATAGGTTTCCATTTTCCTCCACAGGTGTGACACGACACTCAATTCTGTCAAAGACTCTTTCGTTAAAAGTCAGTGGAAGGGAACTGTTTCAGGAAGGAAACCACGGTGGGTGCTGTCAAGTCTTGTGGTCTGAGGCTTCAAACATACAGGAGTCGCTGTAGGCAACATGGCTCCACGGACACTGGGCAGTAAGAGACACTCGACCATGTTGTGGGCTGTAGAATTCTGCTTGGTGTGAGTGTGTGTGTGTGTGTGTGGACTGTTGGTGCAGATCTTGTTTAACAGTAATCATTGGCCTTGTGAGCTTCGCTTTGATCCTTTCGCCACACACAATGCTTTTTAAATTCAGGGTTGAAAATCCCACCTGTTTAGTAGCAGCTCCCATCTCCGTTCCCACCTGCTCTCCAGGCTGAAGATTGTACAGCTGGAGTTTCCCCTGTGAAACATCTGGACGTGGTCTATGAGCAGTGTGAAAGTTTCATTCCCTGTCAGAGACATGTTTATCTGCAGCTCCTTAGCCTTCTCGCTAGTGTGCAGGGTGGCGCCCTCTGGCAAGAAGCTGATGGGAACAGTTCCGTTCAGCTTCCATGTTGGCTGGTGGAGGCTGTCCGTTGAGGTGTTGCATGGCAGCATCACCCGGCTGCCTGCCTCTGTAGTGATGGCGTTGGCCTCTGAAATGCAAATATATTTCATTGTTCACCATTTGTATCCATGTTTTAGTTCTCATGTGGCGGTTAAAGGAATTGTTTCACTGTTGTACGGTAGCACTCACCTCGCCCTCCTACCGTATCCTCTTAACCCACCTACCTACCTACCTACCTTCCTTCCTTCCTTCTTACTTTCCTATTTTCCAACTAACCTTCCTAAATACCTACCTTCCCACCTACCTACCATCTTCTGTGCTTGTGTAACTCACTTGAAACAATGTGATCCGTGAAGGTCTCTGTCCACATGTTTATCCCCACGTGAGCTCGACAGTTGCTGTAAGCTTAGCCGAGTGGAACTACTTTCACACTGGCGGCCGTGAGAAACTGATAAGCGTAGAATGATTCAGCAGGTGCCCAGCTGCTGCGACAACAGAAGGAAAGACTGGCCAACAGAAATGAAAACAGGACAGAAAAGCGTGAACCGTTCATATATTCACACAGGTAGCATTGTGGAGTGCATGTTGCAGTTCAGGTCTGTAGATTAGGAGGCAATGACTGCGGTGGGTTCATGGCAGGTGGTTGAGGAAATTGTGCTACAAGGCTGACCTGCATGACTCTTCGACCGAAATATCTTGTACTTGCCCCCGTACGTACCTCGCCTACCCCATAGTTACCCTCGTAAGCTACCTACAGGAGCAAATGTACCTAACTCTCTTCCTACCTAAGTTACCTTCCGTCATCCCCTATTTACCGACATGCCTGACTTAATGTACCTACCTATCTAGTGACCAACCATACCCTCTGCCTTATCCGACTACTGAAGTCGCTACGTTACCTTCCTACACGCCTTGCTAGCGTCCTCCTCTCCCTGACTTAGCTTATCATCTAACCAAAGCTACCTTAGCTACTGACCTAGCTTAGCCTCTTGCCTTTTCATCTTCCCTATACCACCTCTTACTGTATGTATGAGCCAACAACTCGCCTTTGCCCCTACCTACCTACCTGAATGCATTTACCTACTACTGTAACTTACCCTCATTCCTATCCTACCCCCCTGCCAACTGTAAAAGGTGTAAACATTAAACAGATAATCAAGGGATAGCATATCAGAGTTTCCAAGCATAATCAAACGATTCCCGTAGCTCCTACCCATGAACACGATTATTGTGTTGTGAGTTAATTTTACCTGCGGGTGACAAAATCCAGAACATGCAGCATGTCAGGCACCACTATGTCGGCAAATCTTCCATTGCATCTTGAAATAACAATGGTCTCATCAAACAATGGTCTCATGTAAACAATGTACTTATCTGGGTTTATAATTTGTTCAAAGAGAAATTACTGTCTTAACATTTAACCTGAGATAAAGTTACAGCACAGCATTTGTCACAGAATCAGATCCAAACAATCATCAATATAAACATTTGTACTTATCTGATGGAAGATTAAAGACTTTCCACAGGCAGACATTGTAGAATGAACTTAGTGACTATCCTTCCTTACCGGCAGAGTGTCTGTGCAGTTTAACCTCGTATTTCAGCCTTTTTCAACTTTAAAGGTACAGATTGTGAAAAAAAGTGCCAAACCTGATCAGACGACCACCACACACACACACACTCACGCAGAAATAGTTTCCGTACAGGAAGTGTATGTTGCAGTGACATTGGTCAGAGTAGAGTGGGTTTTCATGTTTTTCTTGTATGCACCTCACTGAGTCTTCGCAGCTGGAGTTGACCTTGTTTGTACAACTTCAAAACTATGAGATGCTTGAGATCACATTATATCGTTCCATTTTCAGAGCCTGTGTTTGAAATTGGCCATATAATGATACAGTGATTTAAGCACGCAACTCCCCCCAAAGCACTACAAACGCTCCCTCCACATTCTCTGCTTGCGACAGCACAAATATTTGAGTGGACAGGAAGAAGAGCGACAGACCAAAACAAGACCAAAATCTAGTATTTGTATTGTTCATTTTTTTCCACCAGTTTTAAAGATCCCGTGCACTTTGCCGGTATCTAGTGGTGAAGTTGGATGTTGCAAGAGAATACCCCTCAACTCCCCCTTTCCTTCGACGTATATAGGAGCATGTATTGTAGCCCTCAGTTACTATATATATATATATATATATATATATATATATAGTTTGTCCATTCTGAGCCACTATAGAATACTCCAATATGGTAGACTTGTAGCATGGCAATTCATGCTTTCAGATAAAACTATTGTGTTAAACCTCTGCCTGTGGACTGCACCAGAACAGTGGCCAAGCTCATTTTACATGGACACCAAACAGACCAAGAGTGACCAAGCCTAAACTGATACGGTTTCCTTTAAGACAACGGAAGCTCCTCTCTAAGACTCGTCCTCTGACTTGATCTCATCTGTTGGTTCTGAATCAGCACCCAACCATGAACCGCTCCTCCTCAGGTGGTCCGGACTGGAATGTTTGGGCTGTGGTAATATTTGTGTGCGACAAGCCAAAAGACGCTGGCAAACACTGGATCTACAGTTTGCTTGTGTCACATTACAACGTACATTCTTCCCTGCCCAGTCACCAGTCATCATTTCCAGCTCTGTCTCAGCTGACTTACTGGCGCCTGTCTGGTCTCCATATTTCTGGGTCATGATGAGCTGTGGAAATAAATGAGGGACCAACACCACAGATCAATACTCCAATTGTGTTTGTTCAAATGATGGAAAAAGCACCAGTTGACCTAAACACTCAACCCCCGGTTTAACTTTACCACGTTGACGAGAGAGTGAGGCAGAGCAGAGTTCGTGTGATACCTCGGGGAGATACAGAGGCCAAGATGTGTCCGTATGACGACACTGTTGGTAAGAGTCAGCCTGTCACAAACAGACACACCTGTAACTGAATAGCTTAATGAATGTTGAAATAGTTCAAGGTATGAGATGTTTAATAATCCAACTCTGACTCTCATAAAGATATAATCTGCTTCTGCCCATGTGATTTGTGAAGTCGTGGTGGAACAAAGAGGCTGCGTGAGTTCATCAAAAATATCTTTGGCAACACTGCCCCTCAGTGGTGATTTCATCATATTTCAGTGCAAAGCATCTTGGGTCATTGGTCATAGATGTTCATTTCAGTGCTGCTGCTCGCCAACTTTTGCCTCTACTTTCCACTCCTCGATACCTTTAGAGTTTTATCACGTTACATGTTACCAAGATTGTTTAATACTGACAGGGGGAGTGACCCTTTGGACCAATCAGAGCAGCCATGAAACTGTAGTCCCCGCCCCTCACAGCAACCTTTTCACAGGAGAAGAAAATCACCATAGAGCATAAAGGAAAAGACCCGGTTTTGCAAGAACTTAATTTTTTTAACCCCTGAAGTATTCATCATTGTATTGTCTCAAATGATGTAAATCTTTCCAATTTAAAACGGGATGGTGTATGTTTGAGCCTCTGTGTGTATCAGTGGTTACTTAGTTCGCATATTGAGAATGATAATAAAAACACTATCAGCTAATGAATGATAATGAATCATTTAAGTGGCATTTGGTATGAAGCTGTCCACTCAACCCAACTTCCAGTGGTGGTCATTGAATTATTCATTAATAAGTGCTTTTTAATTCAATAATGATGATTACACACCTAAAGTGCTTTTTAATTGAGTACATCAAATGCATCGCTTGTTTAGATGCGTGCGTGTGTGTGTGTGTGTGTGTGCGTGCGTGCGTATGTACGTACATTCTCGGTTTTGTCTCCTCTTCAGGACCTTTTTCATTGTAAACTGGGACTTAAAGGTTTGTGGTAAAGATGAAACTGTGGTTTAGTTCATCAGCAACAGAAATACTTGATGAGGACCATGTGTTTGTGTGCACACACGCCTCATATACAGTAAACTGATTACATTGTTGATGTAAACAAATCACAAAAATGTGTGTGTGTGTGCGTTGCAGAGAATCATGGACACAGCACTTCTAGACCACGTGTGACTTTTTATTGCGTTGGTTCACATTCCAAAAGAAGATACTGCCACACATCTATCAGCAAAGAAGACTACAAGTTAGTAAAAAGAGTATAGTTCCAAAATATTAATCTTGTCCTCTTACAAACATACATGCAGGCGTCGTGATACTCGTACACAAACAATCACACGTCACCATTCACATTGGCGAGCACAAGGACCAGCAGCATCACGCCTTTGCTGTGAAACACTGTTCAAATTCATGTACCCAACAATCTGGTGAGTCATCAAAGGCGCTCACTTATTTCACAGCAATGGATTATGGGATGGCAGTGGGGTCACATAGGGGTCAAAGCTGCCTTCTCTTATCAGCGTTTCTCCAGAACCATTTGATCATACCCCCACTGTATGATCCGCGTGTGCGTGTGTGTGTGTGTGTGTGTGTGCTCTCTTGCATGAGAGCATAAGCTAAATGTCCAACTCTGCACTAGTGTAACTTTTAATGTCATTTGAAAAATAAGTAGACTTGCAATTTTCTAAGTCATTTTTTCTGTTTTCTGATGTTGACACAGGTTAGTTGTTCCTGTGTGTGTGTGAGCGCAATAAGGCACTTGTGTGAGCAAAACCTAAACATGCAACTCTTTGCACTCATGCTTCTCCACTAAATGATCAGGGCGATACTTTCAAATATTTGTTTTGAATATAGATATGGGTCATTGATACAGGTTTGTGTGTGTGTGTGTGTGTGTGTGTGTGTGTGTGTGTGTGTGTGTGTGTGTGTGTACGTGAAGGCACATGCAACTCTGTTTTCTCGTGGCTTGGAAAAAAAAACAGGAGTATTACTTTGGTAAATATCTTCTTTTAAATCATAGAACTGCATAATACAGAAGTGTATTTGTATCCGTGTGTGTATGTGGGGGGAGGGGGGGGTAGTTTCGGGGGGGGGGGGGGGGGGGTAAGGCCGTGTTCAGAATGAATCTCCGATTGAAAAAGAAACGGCAAATAAAACATCACCTTGGACACGAGTCCCAGCAGCGATAGAACCACTTGCTACAATCGCACAACATGTGACACGCGACACGTAAGGCACAGGAAGTCACACAGTGGCAGCTGTTGGAAGAAACACAGCCGGAGAACGTGAGAGGAAGATTCGTCATAATGCACTTTGTGTTGTCGATGGAGACGATGCACGAGGCCACAGCGTGGGCTTTTTTTTTTTTTTGTCTTTTTTTTTCTAGTATGAGGTTAAATCAATCTTGTGCTCACAGTTATAACATGTTCTGATTCCTCCATAGAGACGATGAAACAACTAAAAACAACCTTTCAGCAACATTATATACATCATGAAACAGGGCGCTATGTACAGGGGGGGGTGGGTGTGGGGGTGGGGGGCAGGGGGGTTGTGGTGGTGGGGGGGGGGGGGGGGGGGGGTAGGTCGCCGCTACTTGTTTGTTTCTCTCCAAATTTGAAAGCGCGTTGTGTTTACTCGCTCATGCAAGATGGAAGTGGAAAGATTTGTTTCCACCGCGCCACGTCAAGGATGCTTGTTTTCATTGATGAGCGCGGTTTCTTTTATTGTCTCGCCCCCATCAATACTTTGTGCTGATGGTGCGTGATCTTTATCGGCCCGGACGCGTGTTTGTACAGCGCCAAAAGAGAGGATTTGGCCTGAGGTCGCTCGCTATAGTTCATTCTGTGATTGGGCTCCGAATGAGCCCTGCTCGCTTCCAACGGATATCACAGCGACGCACGAAAACAAGCAAACTGAACAGAAGCAGATCTAAAGTGATTCGAGAGATTCACATTGAAAAAAGACATTCAACATGTGGTCTTTGTTTAAGGTATTTTTTTGTGTGTGTTTTTTTTGTCATCACTAACTCAGCTCTGGCTGTGCTACCCAGTTTATAAACATGAAAAGGAGAGACATGTCTGCACATCTCCCCTCACTTGAAAGAATCCTGTGTAAATAGGTGCATAGATGAGGTGTTATGAGGGTTAGAGGCCTTGCACAGAGTCGAAACCTCTGAATGTGCAACGATTAAAAAAAAAGAAAGGTACGCGCTCCTCCACCTGAAAATGGACTTTTCTTCTTCAGACCTGTCAAATGTCGCCGTCTGAACGCAGAGTTACTGCAGACGCACAAACACACGGTAACTCTCTTTTTCCCTAGCTACTTCAAACCCTGTGTAAAAACGTCTATCCCTCCATCGTTTAGGATTAAAACTCTTTCAATAGAAAAAGATGTTTTTAAAAATTGAACATGGATTTTTTTTTTATCAAGTAAAAACATTTTCCACCTGCTGGTGTCCTTTTCACATTTTGTTTTTTTTTTAAATATAAGAACACGCTGAATAAAAAAAACCTACTCCTCCCGTCTTTAACTACTTTTTATAGTTTTGATCACAAACACTCAGATTATTTATTTTTTCGTAGAATTGTTGCCTCTGGTTTTTTTTTTTTTTTTTGTGGGTTTTTTTTTTCTTCAAGGTTTTCGTCTGTCCCTGTTTGGATTGTGTCTGACCTGCTTGTTCAAGTGTGTGTATTGTGTGCGTGTGTTTATGTGTGTGTGTGTGTGTGTGTGTGTGCTTGCTCCCTCTCTCATGTTGAACATTTAGCGTGTGCAGGTGAACATGTGTGCTCTCTCACTCTCTCACGGGTTCATACAGTGAGATCGTCTGACCTGGCCCTGCTGCTGGCTTTGCTGAGTCGGCTCAGCGGTCTAGTGTCTTCTATCGTATCCGCGGCCTCTGACGCCGTGAAGCCCTCCCTGTTCACCGCCTCCGCTACCTCCACGTCCTCGTCTGCGGCCTCCTCCACCCTCTGCGCCTCCGCCGGCTCCGCCTTCTCCTCGGCCTCCTCCTCGTGTAACGTCACCCCTGGCGTCTCGGTGGTCTGGGCGTAAGAGGGCAGAGTCTCGTCGTACACCTTGGAGACGTCCTCCATGGCCAGCGCCTCGTCCGCCTTCTCCTCCAGCCCCGGGAAGGGCGGGGCCCCCCTGCCGGCCTCCATGCCCACCTCGGCCAGCGGGTAGAGGTGGGCGACGGGCGGCGCTTTCTCCTCCTCCAGGAGCCTGTAACCTTTGGCCCTCTGCAGGGAGGACACGGCCAAGGGGGGCAGGCTCTTACCCTGCGGCGTCAGGGGGGCCGAGCCCTCGCCTTGGGCCGGGGCCGGCGCCGGCTTCCGGAAGACGAAGCGGATCTTCTTCAGGCCCAGGTGACTGATCTCCACAAAGTTGAGGAAGAGCGAGACGCAGGCCACGGCCAGCATGAAGATGATGAAGACGGTCTTCTCCGTGGGCCGGGACACGAAGCAGTCCACCGTGTTGGGGCAGGGCCAGCGGCTGCACTTGTACAGCGGCAGGATGCGGAAGCCGTACAGGAAGTACTGGCCCACCACGAAGCCCACCTCGAACAGCGTCTTGAAGATGATGTGGCAGATGTAGGTCCTCAGCAGGGTGCCCTCCAGCCGGAACTTCTTGCTCCCCTTGGTGCTGGTCTCCTTGGTGGTGCGCACGCTGCCCTGGTCGGGCGCCAGCGGGAGCCGCTCCTCGCTCAGCTCCTGCTGCCGGCTGAGCTCGGCCTCCTCGCGCTCTTTGCGCTTCTCCTCCATGTGGACGTGGTGCACGGCGTGGCCCACGTACACCAGCGAGGGTGTGGACACGAAGATGATCTGCAGCACCCACAGGCGGATGTGGGAGATGGGGAAGGCCTCGTCGTAGCACACGTTCTCGCAGCCGGGCTGCTGCGTGTTGCACACATAGTCGGACTGTTCGTCGCCCCACACGAACTCCGCCGCCGTGCCCAGGATGAGGATGCGGAAGATGAAGAGCACCGTGAGCCACACCCGGCCGATCACCGTGGAGTGCTCGTTGACTTCCTCTAAAATGTTACCCAGAAAGCTCCAGTCACCCATGATCGGTCCGTAGCGCTGCAGAGTGAAGGGTGGGGTGCGGAGGGAGATGGAGGGTGCAGATGGACAGGGAGGGTGGGGTCGGTGGGACGGGGAGGGGGAGGGGGAACAGGGAGGTTGGAAAAGTAAGAAATGTGGCAGAGGAAAACTCGTAAAAGTCACGCAAAAAAAAATCAAAGCCTAACCCTGAATTTTCATGCTACGGCACATTTGGAGAAAACCTCCTGGAGAATCGTCAACTTTTGAAAAGTTGGAACTTTTTTTTTGTTTGATTCTTTTTCTGTTGCAAATTGGGGAAGAAAAAAAAAGGATTTCTCAATTAATCTATCGAAACGTTTAACATGGCGTTGGTTTTGCCACCCGTTTTCCCCACGAACGCCCGTCGAACATTCTCGAAAAATGCATGCCCCCCAAAAAATGTTTTTTACCCGAGCTCTGAAAAAACTCAACCCAACACCTCAGGAGTGAACACAAGAGACACATGAAAGATTAAAACACGACAACATAACATAATCCCATCATTGGTAAATATTGGTTAAATGTGATCAAATGGGCAACTTGCCACAGCTGCGGCTCCGGCGAAGTTGAGTCCTGTCCCGTTCTCTTGGCACCCGGCAGGGGAAAGTGATCTTTTTTCTGCCCTCTTTCCCACCTAAAGCCCTGTCCTTGTCGCCCCACTGAGCAGATGTGAATGAATCGGCTCTGATGGTTGGTTTTTAGTTTGCTGCAATATCTAAGCTTGGAGCCAGACGGCCTTTATTTGCCGGGCGACGTGTGGTGACGCAGGAGACAATAGGATCAACAGAGCCAGAGCGGGGATGTATGGGAGCAGGCCTCAGGCTCCCACAGCAGCATGGACACTGTACGGCCGGGGCACCGGGTCCACTGCACCGCACTGCACCGCACTGCACTGCACCGCACTGCACTGCACTGCACTGCAGCTCCATTGCGTGCAACATCCTTACACATATACAGTATTATGGTATGTAGATGCACGGATACACAGTAGATGAAACCGCAGCAGCTGATGTTGCCCCCCACCCCCCGGGCCGACGTTAGAGCGGGGAGAGGCAGGTCCGAGGCAAACTACCCACGCGGGGCTCATAGTTAGAGATGGAGGGGAGCTTCATTCGTGCTGGACTGCGTTGGTTGGTACGACTCTCCACCTCAGACACTGTTTTAAAGAGGAAAAACGCCCCTTGCCCAAAGGCAATTTGTTTCTCATCGTTCTTATTCACGAAAGGATCGTTTATTTTAAGAATGGTTTTATGCCGATATGAGTGATTGTGTGTGTGTGTGTGTGTGTATGTGTGTATGTTATGCACATATAAATCGTATATTTTGTATATATCAAATGCTTCAGCTTCATTCATTATTGATTTTCAAGGTTTTAAATATGAATAGACTAGATAGGTGGCGTTTGAAAACCTGTTGCCACCAGATACATTTTCTAACAACATGAATGATTCTCTCCAAAACTCGTCCCCACCGTTATTATATATATAACTGCAACCATAAATGACTAGCAAAGATATAAACAACATGTACTGTACGATATTTGATTCAAAGAAAGTTTCTGCTTTCGAGGATTTTGGGACGAGATTAAACGTAAAAGCAACAAAATCCAACAACATAGCAACAATAGCGTCTGATCCACTGTTCACTTGAACGCACTTTAGTGCTGTTTAAAATTCAGTGCTGTACGTCATCGAATAAAACCTGGATTTCAGATATATCCCGAATCTTCATATCTCGTCCACCAAAAAAGGGCTAGTGTGGAGGATGTCGTGGCATCTGGTGCTGAGGCTGCGAGTTGCAGCCGACAACTCTCCGCCATCTTTTGGACGACAACGTCGACTAAAAACCCGTTATCGTTTGAAGCGCCAAACATTTTCGTCTGTCCCCTCGGGCCTCATAGAAAAACATGGTGGGCTCTGCAGAGAGGACCTGAGCCTGATGGAGGCATAAAGGGACAGTTCACTCGTGCATGAGACACTAATCCAAACGTCAGGCTGATTATTTCATATTTTATTTCCTCTAGGACAACTGGAAATGACATCACCCGAATGTTACACACTAGTCCTTTAACTGTGTAAATTCAATTTAATACATTTTATGGCCACACTGCATTGCTGCAAGTCCACCTCTGTGTTGATTTGTGTGTGTGAGTGTGTGTGTGTGTATGTGTGTATGTGTGTGTGTGTGTGTGTGTCATCATATCTGTGTCACTTGGCTGGAATGTGAAGAATGCGAGCCATTGAGTGAAAGGACAAACTGCAGTGTCTCTGTCAGAGAGGCTGATGAAACTTTTCCAGGCACAGGAAAGAAAAACATTCCTGCAGCAAACTTTGATCGTTGAATTATTCCACCGCAAGGCCCCGGGGAGCCTTGTGTACCCCCTCCCTCCCCCCCACCCCCCTCCCTGTGGAAATCTCATGAATGCTCGTTATGAAATGAGCTTGATAAGATAAGAATATTTGTAGCAGTGGCAAAGAGAATTGTCATGATAACACAGTGGTAGCTGCTATAAATAGGGAAATGAAATATATTGAAATCTCTGCCAAGTTTATTCATGGGATGAAAATTAATGAATTGCACGTTGTTATGAAAACATGTTCTTAATTGGCTTTTTTGTGAAGTAATATAAAAAAAAAACAGAGTTATATAAATGAAAATGAGTCATTGTATAATATGAGTTTTGGGGAAACCAATGATTCAAATGACTTTAATCATCACAACATAATAAGTAATATAGTAATCCATATTTTACTTCAGAATTCTAATTTTAATGTGGTGTTTTAACAGGTTTTTTAAATAGATTACTAAATAACTGACTTTTCTAAAAAAAAAAACACAACTGTTTAGTTTTCATAACTGTAAATTGAATACACAATTTAAAAAATGTTTTAACTGACTGTACTTAACATAATAAATTTAACTTAACATACACTTTTAACACCGTTACTGTGATAAAATACTGAACAATCGTCAGCCAATTGTTTTCATATAACCTCCCTTATATTTACACACACACACACATTTTTAATTGAACTATTTTACTATCAACCACATCAAGATTTATGTTTTTTCTCATCTGATCAAATCTTTGTTGAAAACATGAATTCCTGCCTTAATTCACCGAATTAAAGGAAAGTAAACAGCAGTTCCATGATATTGTGAGTCAGGAACATGGAGTTTATTTACAGTTGCACAGCTCACTTCCTGTCTGATTTCCAGGTTCCACAACTGTTTCACATTCAATGAGACAAGACTGAGTCATGGAAACGAGTCTGAAGGACATTTCTTAAAAGGAAGTGAACTTAAAAAGTTCCATTTGTTAAATAGACATGCTATGTGTCTTACTGAAAACAGAAATGATGCCTTTATAGAACATATAATAGATATATACTACTATTTTCTTCCATGCAAACTAAAATCTGGACTCTTTTGATATCTTTTTTTTAAAAGTCTGAACTTTTTGGGATAACAATTTCTAAATTGAAATGACGTTTTTTTTATTTATTTCATGTTAAAACTCTTTTCAGTACTTGTAACTACTTTGAATCACAGTCTCACATTTCAAATGCAAAGGGATAACTGAGGTGACCTCGGGCCACGGATCCCATCATGTCACTTATCATTAGAGGTCATCATTCCTTATATGGACGTGACTCCACTCTGCCCATCTGGTCACAGGGCTCCCTCACTGTCTCTCAGCCAATCACCGATCACCGACCCGGGTGACATCACTCTGCTGGTGAGGTAGAGGGTCAACCTCTCCATGTCTGCCCTCTGAACCCTCGGCTCAGAGGCTGAATGGGCCCTTTAACCGGGCACCGCTGACCTCTAACACCAGAGTGATGCCCTGCCCTGCTTTGTTCAATGTCCCCAAATCAACTCATTTCCTTTCCAGCACCATAAGTGTATTTGCTGAAAGTCTTCAAATATCCAAATAATAATAATTACAAAAAAAAACAATAATAATAAAAAATGTTAAAAAAAAAAACTGTCAAAAGGCCCCAAACACGAGCTCTCCTCGGTTGCCCCGGGATGGCACATGGGTTGGGGATGGTGCGGGGTGGAAGCCATGTTCAGAGAAGGGTGTATCCACTGACCTGGGGGAACCAGTGGACTCCCTTTAAAGCGCTGCCTGTTGGTATAGTGGCCGCTTGCACGCTAAGCCCCACGGTGGGCGCGTGAATGGCACCGGGATTTCACACAAAGACATGATGTCATGATGCAGGGCGCGGACCCCATTGAGCGCGCGCGGTGAGGCGTGAGGCCAGATTAGAGCGCCGCAGCAGGGCACCAACTGGCCGTTAATCAGAATGCTAACACGCTAACAAACATATCGTACGGCGATCTGCCTACGGCGCGGCGGTGCCACGCGCTTCCTGCTGGCAGGGCCTTTGAAAGGAGGGAAGCTTGTGACGACCTTATTGACGCGATGGCGAGCGAAGACGTGCATTTCGTCCAACAGTATATGAGTTATGTCACGTACACACACACACACACACATATACAAACACACACACACACACACACACACACACACACACAGGCATAGGAGGGGTTTGATTCCTGCAGCGTAATGGAGAAATAATGGCTGCTGCATGTGCACGTCGACGCAGCAGAACTCAGTGTCCTCGGACCCCTGAGTCCACGTCCCCGCTTTTCCTCCCTCAGCTGGAACGGCAGCGATGATCCAGAGATGGATATTTTAGAAGTAAACAAAAAATATTTCTTGAAATGTAGAAATTCAACTCTATATTTACGATTGATTTGTTATTCATATGATCAAACTCAGAGTTTCAAAGAATAACTTCCTCCTGCCTGGACCTTGGGGCCACAGCTCCGGTCTGTGTCGCGCCGCCCAGCTTCACTCAAAGGACAGTGTGGGATTTAGTGACATCTGGTGGTGAGGTTGGACATTGCAGCTTATGACCCAATCACCTCCCAGTCGTGGAGGTTGGGGGGTCCTTGAGTCCACACAAGCACAAAGAAGGTTCACACACTGGGAGCGAATGCTTTGATGCACGTCGAACTGTGAGTTGATATCAGCCACAGATGAAAAGGCCGAGGACGTCAGAGAGACTCGCTCGCTCCTCGTCCTTCATTTCGACTCTGTCGTGGCAGAAGTCAGACAAGTGCACGAACTCCTCTCCGCATCACTCAGTGCTGTCTGATCTGTGCATTTCATTGGCCCCTTGTTTCAGCACAGATCAGCGTATTACAGCATGTTAGAGACGTTAACATCATGACATATATCATTCTATCGTACTTGGTCAGATTAAAGTTCCACTACGTGAGATTCAAGTTAAATCACTTCTATTATAAATTATTATTGTTATTATTATTATTATTATTATTATTATTGTTATTATTATTATTATTATTATTATTATTATTATTATTATTATTATATTATTATATTATTATTATTATTATTATCATTATTATTATTATTATTAGTAGTAGTAGTAGTAGTAGTAGGAGTATGGTTATTGTTGTTGTTGTTGTTACTATGCTGATCATTATCATTATTATTATTATTATTCATTATTATTATTATTATTAGTAGTAGTAGTAGTAGTAGTAGTAGTAGTAGTAGTAGTAGTAGTAGTAGGAGGAGGAGTATGGTTATTGTTGTTGTTGTTGTTACTATGCTGATCATTATTATTATTATTATTATTATCATCCTTATTGTTGTTGTTTTTGTTGTTGTTGTAGAATTGATGGATTAGCTGTAATTTACAGTCTTTGATCTCTCTGACGACCTCATTATGTTGTTTCACATAACTTCAGACTGCACCAAATAAATAAACCGTTCAAGTGTCATCCTCATGGCATTTTATTCACCTCAGACCCTGGGAAAGCTGAGCGAGGGAAAATGTTCCTGATATCTTGCCTTTCTACTCTCCACTGATACTTTCTGACCACGTGACATGTCATACTGTCAACAACTTGCCTTTTTTAAATTATGTTTTATTTGCACTCACAAATCTCCCCTGAGATGATTCTGAGGCTCACAGATCATTTTCACGTTGGACAATGAAAACAAAAAAGCCCCACATTTACTTTTGAACGATGATGAGACAACTGTTAAAATAACAAACTGTGTGACATCACCTTTATTCACCAAAGATCGTTTTCACTGAGCCATAAAACTGTACTTTTGTTATTTAACAATGTTGTTGCACTGCTTTAGGAAACAAACAGACCAGTACATTAAACAACAAAGTCAGCACTTATTGCCAAATACAGTGACGCATACAATTTGCTGTGATGATCTTATGCAAATTGGAAAATAAAAAATGGAAAAGTTGGGCAACTTTTGAACAAAAAACATCATTTGTATCATTGTTGACCTAATGGAGCCACAGAGCCCTGGAGAATCATCAAAAGCACAACATGAGTTCACAGCCCAAATCCGATGACTGTTGGTTGAGAGCGGCGCGTCAGAAAGCAGGTCAGTGATGAGCAGCTGTCTGTATCTCTCTGCAGATCTAGAAGTTGAAAAGTGACTCGATCGGTGTTTGAAGCCTCCAGCAGATTGAAAGCGTTCAAATTAATTTCACTCTGACAAAGTGAAATATCAGAAATGCTGCTAAGACAGTCACATGTGGTTCACTTCCAAAACGGATTCAAAATAATTGAAGATATCATTGGAGTAACCTCGTTTCCTTATGAGAGCAGAGATCATTGAGATGATTAAAATTATTTTTTATAAGCCTGACAATTCATCATTCTACACAGAGAATTCTATCAAATGTTACAAATGGAAAACGTCAAAATGACAGACATCCCTGATGTGAAATGCCACTCTGTGCCTCAGGAGGCAGTGGTGAGTCACTGTGATCCAAACCTCATGTCTTTCCCAGACGGAGTCATGAACTCCGCTTCACGTATGTTCGCAAATGAGACTCACAAACCGAGTCGACGTCAACAAAAACCGACTCGCTTGTTTTTATTCTATCGAGATTTTGAGGTTGTGGTATAATTAAGGGGGCGTGGCCTCTGGAGTGACACCTGGGCTGACCTGTCACGTTCTGTGGATGCTGCCACCGCACCATCGGGAACGGTGAGACAAAGAAATGCTGACCTCAGCAGAAACGTTTTCCTTCATGATCCTTGGCTGAAGCACGAATGTGCAGCAGAATGGAAAGAAAGTTCCTATTAAAGGTGCAGTGTGCAAGATTTCGCTCATTTTCCTCACTTCTAAAAAAAGAACCCAAAACAATTACATACTGACCTTTTCATGATTTTTTAAAATTCAACTACATGCCCCCCTCCCCCGCCATTACCCTTAAATGACCCAATTAATGGGTCCTCTCTTTGGGGCCACCGCCATGTTTTTACAATAGCCCAAAATGGACGCACTGAACATCCTCTGAGTTTTAAAGGACAGCTGAAGTCACGTGGACACGAGGCGACAGATGCGACACGCAACCTCACCTCCGGAGGTCCCCGAATCTTAGGCGCCACTTCACCTTTAAATCGAGGCGTCCGCCAGCTCGTGCTCTTGTCCCGTGTCACTTTTGGAAGCACGCGACGGTCTCATGAATTGTCCGTGTCACACGCAGTTTGACATGACACAGAAAGGAGGCATTGACGGCGGCTTTGCAGCGATGGTATCAACGATGCCCTTCACTGATACCACATGACCCGGGGGCAGCGCCGAGTCCCATGACAGAGCACGACGGCCGGGCCTCAATGGCACGAGGCTTACGCTTAAAGTTCCTCCACACTTGTTTGTTTTAGCGCCCGAACACGAGTCCACGCACGTCTGCGTCCGCACCGGCCACTTTCACCGTTTCTCTTTTGTGCCTCACTGACCTTCTGCCTCAGCGTCGCCTTTGTCTTTGTTTGTTTTCCATGACTCATCTGTTTTCCGCGTTCAAACCTGAGGAATTTCGACATTCGCGTCTCTGCCGTTTGCGCTTTGAAAGGTGCAGTGCGCGAGATTCGCGTGAGTTTTTGTCACCTCGGCCCGTGGAGATGTAGAATCACGACACACTCGTGGACAGAGGTTTTTTTAAGGAGGTGTGTTCAGCTCAGTGTGTGACCGGCTTTTTAAAGTTCGCCCCGAAATGAGCCCCTTTAAAGGTGCAGTGTGCACGATTTTTGTCACTTCTGAAAAATATTACAAAAATGTTTACATACCGACATTTTCATCAGTTTATAATCACCTGAATGTTTTCCTTTTTTCCTTTACCCTTCAATGAGCCCATTAACCCAATATATTTCAATGAGGAGCGGGTCCTCTCTACAGGGGGCCGCCATGTTTTTACAGTAACCCAGAATATATATATATATATATATATACCTAACATCTCCTGAGTTTGAATGACAACTGAGGTCGACCAGAGGTTCTCCTGCATGTTCAGGAGGGTGAGGATAAAAAAAAGAAAACGCAGCTTCACCTGCCGATGTCACCGAATCTCACACACTGCCCCTTTAACTGCCACGATCTTTCATTTCCTCGCAGAGCCGAGGGTTTTGATCGCGTTTCACTCGCGGCCTTCGGTATCGGCCCAGAGGGAAGCCGGTGAGACGGCTGATAACAAAGGCGGTGATATCAAACCTGGAGCGTCTGTCAGCACGGACCTGGGTCCGAGCTCACACGTAAACAAAGAGCCATGAGCTCCATTATCACAGGGCCCACAGCTCCATGTGTCACATCTGGTCCCGAGGCCGCGCCATCGTGTTTCCGTGGGGGTCTCGGATCACGTCGGCCGGCTGGACGCGGGTTCCACCATTGTGTTTGTGAGGTCAGAGTTGTTGCGTTTGGACCGGCTTGCTCTCCTCCGTGTGCTCAGACGCTCGTAGACGGGCAGCGCACTGGTCTGGGGGGATGGGGGTGGCGGGCAGGGGGGGTGGGGTGGGGGTGGGGGGGCGTTTAGTGTCTGGAAGGCGAAGGAGCGAGTGCGAGGGGGGGGGGCACTTTACTACAGGAACTGGCTTCATATACAGACATGAAGATTTGGGAAGCAAGTGAGTCGGTGTGAAGGATGAAAAAAATATCATGGTTTGTTCCCCGGTAAATATTTTTCTCCGGCTATCGTGCGACAGCTTGTGTCGGAGCTGGGAACAGATGGATGGTCGGTACGATTACGAACCCATGAGCCTTTTAATGGTGAGAGGATCCGAGTGTTTGGACTCACTACCTGCACTTGTGCTTTAAGGTTTCCCCTTCCACACACACACACCCTCCTGTGTGTGTGTGTGTGTGTGTGTGTGTGTGTGTGTGTTAAAAGGGCCCATTATTGTCTCATGTGGGTTTAAGAAATTGTTGTGATGTCCCACCAGTGAAACTCGAGGAAACAGACTGAAACATTAACTCCAATCGATTGTTCAACAGTTTTGTGTATTTCATAATGCACTTTGAAACTTTTTAAGACCGTTAAATTAAAGGTGCAGTGTGGAAGATGAATTCATGTTGCGGACAGTTATTGCGAATAAACATGTTCATGTCATAATGACATTTCCATTTAATCACCCAAATCTCTGTTGAATGAGCCTTTTAAATTTACATTCGAAATGGGTGCGTTCTCTTCTACGGAGGCGGCCATTTTGCACCGCACACTTTTTTTTTTATGACAAACACCTTTTGTATTTGAATGACAAACAAGAATCAACTCATTTCATCGGGGGGAGTGAGACTCACTCAGCTGCAACGTGCGACCTCACCACTGGATTTCACCGAATCCAACTCACTGTAACTTCAGTCTGGTCCTTTAACCTTATTGAAACATGCAACAACAGCTCCTCTCAAACACCGTGAGTGCTAATTCACGTTGTATTAACTCGGTACTCTTTGTTCTGTCCCCTCTTCCCCCGATTGTTCACAGCCTCCCCTTGTGTTTACTGAGCAGTGGATCCAGTGCTTGTGCAGTGCTGCCACCTGTGTGTGACATCTGACATTATGAGGTGTGGGGCCTCGGCACACAGTCTCTGGTCTCATCAGCACTTCATGTTACCACTCATTCAATCTGTGGATGTGCTGCCTGTTGATTATCGCTGATTTTCAGTGGAAACATGACCGACTTTAGCTGGAGTCAGAAAGTGTCCAGTCGCCATCAACCGGCCTCTACAGACCTTGAGTTACTCTGACTGATGTTTTATTTTATTTTGTTTTTGAAATGATAATGGATATAGACAAAAACTTACATAAAGAACGATTTACATTCAAATGTCTCTAAATTCCACCATCAAATCTGTCTGAACTTTACAGTATAGATAGTAGGCATCACCTTGAATAAAGTCACCTTTGGGTTACTGTTGCAATTATGGCTATTTTTCCAAGGACAGGCCCTCAAACTCAGAGAAAAGACACATGTGGACTTGAAAATAGCAAACTTTACAATGAAATTTCTCTAAATTCCACCAACCTCAACTTTACAGTATATAATCTATACTGTAAAGTATGATATGATATACTATAGTATGTCATTTTTGAATGAAAAAAAACAGCAGAGTATAGTATGTCATTTTTGGAAGAAAAAACGGCCACATATAGTATGTCGTTTTTTCCCACTTTTTGGATGAAAAAAATGGCATATTATAGTATTTCATTTTTTACCACCTTTTGGATTTTAAAAAACGGCATACTAAAGAGTGTCGTTTTTGGATGAAAAAAACTTTATAGTATAATATGTCGTTTTTTACCACTTTTTTAATTTAAAAAAAGGCATAGTCTATGACATGTCGGTTTTTTTTTAACCAATATTTGGATGAAAAAAATGGCACGTGTATGTCGTTTTTCGAAACTTTTTTGATGAAAAAAACGACAAAGTATAGAATGTCATTTTTTAACACTTTTGGATGAAATAAACGGCATAGTACAGAATGTCGTTTTTGGATGAAAAAAACGGCATAGTATAGAATGTTATTTTGGAAGAGAAAAACGGCATAGTATAGTATGTCGTTTTTGGATGGAAAAAACAGCAGAGTATAGTATGTCGTTTTTTACCACTTTTTGGATGAAAAAAACGGCATAGTATGGTTACTCGTTCTATAATATAATGGTTTTTCATCCAAAAAGTGGTAAAAAAAAACCACATACTATACTATGATATTTTTTTTTCAACCAAAAAGTGATAAAAAATACAACATGCTATATTATGCCGTTTTTTTCATCCAAAACCGACACATTATACTGTTGTGAATCAACCTTTATCTGCCTCCCACGTGTCGAGCATAAATAGGGACAATTTGGTTGTTGGCTCAAGAGATATCAATTACCTTTGGGAATCAGCAATGATATATAAAAATGTTTACTGCAAAGAGTAACCTCGGGGCCCCAGCCTGTAACCAGGGACCAATCACCAAACTGACCATTAAAACTAGTCTCAAAATAGTTTCGAAGGGTGAAATCCGAGCACTGACTGTGGGCGTTCCAGCTGTCGTTATAAATATAATCACAATAAACACAGACTACGACGTGTTGAAATTATAACAGGGTTTATTCACAAAATAATAGTTATTTTACAACAACATCACTTAGTCATTAACACTATCATAATCCAACTTTACTAACAGACATACATTACAAAACAACACAAGGAAACACATAAAACATGGAGTGTGTGTGTTGTGTGTGTGTGTGTGTAAGGGGGAGGGTGTGGGGAGAGAGAGAGAGAGAGAGAGATTGGGGTGGAGTCACGCGGGTGACGTAACCATGGAAACCAAAATGGCGGGGAGCGGCGTCCCTCCCTCGCCAGAACCAAGATGGTGGTACCTTAACTGAGGTGAACAGAAGAGAAGGGCCAGAGGAGAAGAACATTACCAGGAAAGAGGATTCTCTCCGAAGATCTCGTCCAATCCTCATACAACCTGGAGGCCGGCGGACTTGGGTCCGTCGGATCCTTCAGTAAACACTACGTTCACTAACTACGAGTCCAAAACACACACCTTCTCACAGGTATGATGGGCCTCTGCCCTCTGTTACTCCTGTGCTGAGGAGATGGGGATGAAGTATTCTGTGTGTCGAGCCGGTCCGCGTTGGAGACGCGGGCTCTCGTCTCGACCCGTCGGCGCTTTTGACGGTGTTCGTTCCTCGGCGATGGCGGCGTTTTGATGTGCGGCTCGTATTCCGATACCTCAGGGTTGAGAATGGCGATCAACTTCGCTCTCTTGGCGGCTGGATGGCGGATTCTCCTCTGGCTCTTCGGCGACTGCGCCGGGATGCGCCCCCGACCACGTCTGGCGGGGGGGCGGGGGGGGGGGTTGGTGTGTAAAAAAAGATATACTATACTCTGGTTAGAGTTAGTTTCATCTAGCAACCTTGGACTTGTAGTAGGAGTAATATTTATGAAATCAAATCACTGTAAAACTTATTCTACCCATATTGCATAAAGTATAAATAGCCCTCCGACTGCCAGTTCTCTCGCTTACGGCCATAGCGCCTTGAACACATCTGATCTCGTCTGATCTCGGAAGCGAAGTAGGGTCGGGCCTGGTTACTACTTAGATGGGAGACCGCTTGGGAATACTAGTTGCTGTACGTTTTTTCACCCAGCAGAGGGCGCAGCTGCTTCTGCCATTAGTGTTTCATCTAGTAACATTGGACTTGTAGTAGGAGTAATATTTATGAAATCAAATCACTATAGAAGTTATTCTTCCCATATTGCATAAAGTATAAATAGCCCTCCGAGTGGCAGCTCTCTCGCTTACGGCCGTACCACCCTGAACACGCCCGATCTCGTCTGATCTCCGAAGCTAAGCAGGATCAGACCTGGTTAGTAGTTGGATGGGAGATTGCCTGGGAATACCAGGTGCTGAAAGCTTTTTCACCCAGCAGAGGGCGCAGCTGCTTCTGCCATTAAGTCTTTGATCAGAACATTGGAATTGTAGAAGGAGTCATAAGCATAAAATCACTATAAATCGTATTCTACCATTACTGCATAAAGTATAAATAGCCCTCAGACCTCAATCATTCTCGCTTGCGGCCATGCCACCCTGAACACGCCTGATCTCGTTTGATCTCGGAAGCTAATTAGGGTCAGGCCTAGTTAGTACTTGGATGGGAGACCGCCTGGGAATAACAGGTGCTCTAAGCTTTTTCACCCAGCAGAGGGCGCAACTGCTTCTGCCATTAAATGTTTCATCTTGGAACATTGGACTTGTAGGATGAGTAATATGCATAAAATCACTATAAGACTCATTCTACCCACATTGCATGAAGTATAAATAGCCCTCCGACTGCCTGCTCTCCAGTTTACGGCCGTACCACCCTGAACATTGCTGATCTCATCTGATCTCGAAGCTAAACAGAGTCGGGCCTGGTTAGTACTTGGATGAGAGGCCGCCTGGGAATATCAGGTGCTGTAAGCTTTTTCACCCAATAGAGGGCGCAAGATGACCACTTTCATTTCTCACGGTCAACTTCTGAGGATTCAATGAAATGTTCATTTCAATAAACACATTTTGATACTTTCACCACCTTTTTCTTTTCTTTAGATGGCAGTTTTTTAAATATACAAACTCACAGAACTATATCACGATGGTGTGTTCACACCACTTGTGTTAAACGACGGACACTCCATTTCCCCTGATCACACTTGAACGCATCAGGCTCCAGCAGGCCACGCACCTGTGCCACATTAGGCGCTAATGGAGCCGCTTTATAAAGGCTGCCGTGCCCTCACCTCGGTCTCTCAGTCCGCAGCACCTACAGGAAGCCGTCCTTTCCCTTCCACAGCGTTGACAACATGGCGTCTGCAGTCGTGGCTTGGGTTTGTGTTGTCCTCGTGCTAGCCCAGCTCCACCAGGCAGAAGAGATCCGCCCCTGCGACCATGGATGCACCGGCCAGGAGGACGGGCTGACGGCGGACAGAGTCAACCAGGAACGGCTCCCCGTTCTGACCCGGAATGTCTTCAAAGGTGAAACGTCAAACTTTGTTGCACCGAGTAGTTTGGGTTTTGTTTTGTTTTTTATCTAGAATTTCATTCTTGGTGAAATGTCAATGTTTCCGCACGCTTTCGAAGTTATCACCCCTCAGTTGATTTGGATTTTGCAGTTTGTCTTAAGCATTTTATCTTTCACGTTTTACCACATGCTCAGTTTGAAAAAAAATGTTTTCCCGTTAAGCCAATTCACAATTTTATCACAGTTGGTTTCCCTCAAATTTGGTGACTCAACGTAAACTACACGGGTGTTAATCACGTGTTCCATCACACCTGAACCAAGTTATCCCATGATTTAATGGTGCTACGGTGACGTCAAACTACAGAATTCACTTTTTTAAAACCCTAAGAACGGACTATTTAATTGTAATTTAGAATTTAATTTAATCGCCACATTCTCTTTCTAGCTTCCAGCACATATACATCTATGGTGTCTATCTTGGAGACAATGTTGATGTATGAATAACGGAACCAGACCTCTGGTGGTGTAACTGGTCTAATGTGCATGCCCATATAAGGGGTGCTGTTTAATGTGCTCATTAATTGCCGATGGTCACGTCCCTCAGGGCTCCATCCCAAACTGGAACACAGAAATTGTGCTTTTACCAAACGTCCACATTTGTGTGCACCTGCAAAGTTAAACCTATAAAAATGTTTTCTTGTCTTTGTAGAGTTTTTTACACAAAAAGGAAGTGCAGTGAAGCCATGGAAGAGTGTACCGGTCATGGGTTTGTCAGAGACTAAGGACCAGGTAGGTCCTTAAAACATTCAATGCCCTCTCGCAACACTGGTGCCACAACTGGCTGTAAATGTTATGATTCCATCGCTTGCAGGATTCTGGCGTGGAGTCGGCACATGTGGACACTGCTGAGGCGGCGCCTCTGGCAGAGAGGCTGGAAGTGAGGAAGGCTCGTCAGCTGCCAGACCTGTTTGGAGGCGCACTGGGGGACATTGATTTTGGTGGAGACTTCGCTGACCTTTGGGAAGGTGACAGTTTTGTGGGTGTCCCCACGCCGGTCGGCCCCACGTCGGGCGGTGCCGTGTCTGCTGGCCCCACGTCGGGCGGTGCCGTGTCCGCTGGCCCCACGTCGGGCGGTGCCGTGTCCGCTGGCCCCACGTCGGGCGGCGCCGTGTCTGCTGGCCCCACGTCGGGCGGCGCCGTGTCTGCTGGCCCCACGTCGGGCGGTGCCGTGTCTACTGGCTCCCTGCTGGGCGGTGCCTTTCCTGCTCTGGGTCCTCACGACGATCTCGACTTTGACTTCTTTTGGATTACAGGGCCCCCTCCTGAGAAGCCGTACGCTGGCGTCGACATCGAAATCCCCAGTCCCACCCCCACCCCTGTCCCTGTCACAGACCCCTGGGACTAGAGCAGAAATGAGGAAAATACTTCCCATGTTCTTAAAAATAAACTTCACTGCATTCCTCAATCTGACTTCATTTGCTTTCATTATCCCTCATGTTGTGATATTCAATATGTCACTGCTGTGTGGACAGGACTTTAATTCGGTCTCACTGGCAACACTCCTGCTCAGCGCTGTCTGAATTCAACACTTGTTTTGTCTAGTCGTATTGGTTGGCTTCCAGCTGGGTCTTGAACACGGGTCAGTTTAATGGAATGTCAACATTTGGAATCCATGGTTCAAAAAAACTTGTATCAAGATGGACACTGTCCTGAGCTGAAGATTGACGTGCACTGACCCGTGTGCTTTACCTAGTCCATTCACCAAATCTTGGAAGTGACCACAAGATGGCAGTATAATGCCAATATTGATGGGTAAAGACTCAACAGGGAAGGTATTTATTTTATACATGAACATAATCTATCTTGTATATTTCACAGCAGACTTTTTGACTACAAAAAATATTTTCTCAATTTTGGTTAAGAAAGACTGGCATAGCTTTAATTTTTTTTTCTTCACATGTGCTGTGATTCCAAAAGATTATTTGACATTCATCAGAAAGCCGCATTAATCTGAAGGGGCCAAAGAGTTAAACATTCCAGTAGTTTATTGGCAATAAATGGCAATGCACTTGCTGGCCACTTTATTAGGAACCCTGATCCACTCTAATCCAGTTTGTGAGACACTATGAAAAAAGCTTTCTCTGTACAAACAATTCAAATGGAAGATTTGCATAATATTGGAATGGAGTTTTGTACTAAGTGGCCAATGAGTTAAAACTTGATATATTTGTTAACTTGAATTAAGCCCATCCACTATAGTTTTATATGATAAATGGGCACAAAGTTGCTTTCTTGAGTTGTAGCTGAAACCATAAATGACAATTGACATGGTGATGGGTTCCGTTTAAGTTCCGTGATGACTCGAGTATTCAGACTTGTTTTCTCCTGTTCCCAGGAATCGTGCAGCTCCATGAAGGGGACATTCCCCTTCGGCCCCTCGAGCCCTCTCCATGCAGTGGGGCCCCGGCACAGCTCCACAAACAAGACCTGGGGGTCCAGTCAATTTGTCTGGACAAATGTGGGGATTTGGGGGTGGCGGCGGCGGGCGAGCTATGCGGGGACGAGTACTAATTGTTTGTGTGCCAAGCAACTCCCCTCAATCTCTCCAGTCACCCCCTTCACCCCCGGGGCCTTTGTCCTGGTGAGCAACTTGAACCTGACACGTTGGACACTGGGGGGGAAAGTGGCATTGTTTCTCTTTTTGTTCCTCTTATTTGCGGTGACATGGTGATTCTGCGGTTGGACGGTGTGTGAGACACGTCTGTGGCGTCTCCATCGAGATCTTGTCCAATCGGACGTCAGGCAATTTTATTTTTAATCAATTACCCTTAATTGAGCCGATTTAAGGGGTCTTCTCACCACCATGTTTTTACAGTAGCCCAGAGTGGACGCACTAAACATCTTTTGCGTTTTAATGACAACTGAAGTCTACCACAGGTTCTCCTGTATGTTCAGAAGGGTGAGGGTGAGGTGATGGATACAACATGCAACTTCGCCTCTAGGTGTCACCGAACCGTACACACTGCACCTTAAATACACAAAGAAGGAATGATGAAACATGTTAGTTCTCCTTGGTATGTCTCGAAGTTTCACTTTTCTCACCCTCTGCTCTGCAGATGAGGGGCAGACCGGGAGGGGGGGGGGGGGGGGGGGGGGGGGGGGGGGGGGGGGGGGGGGGTTGGTCCCGACCTCACCCCCCTGGTCAACACTGAATCAGTACAAGTGGCTGAGACAATCTGAGAAAGTGGCTAAAGCCTGCAGGCGTCACCTCGGACCCCCACCCCTCCTCCTCCTCCTCCTCCTCCACTGGTCCGGTCAGGTTCCCCCCTGTGCTCCCCTGGCATGCTGATCAGAGGATTAGGGCCTCCAGAGGCGGCATGCTGGACTCAAGGGCCCCGCTGGAGAAAGGGAAAGGCATGTGGGGAAGATGAGGTACATGCTGCTTTCACATGCACCCACATCCACACAAGAAGGTGAGCAGACGTGGATCATGAGGACCACACACTGCACGGGCCTGCACCCATCAAGGGGCAGGAAAG
>JAFBJT010003418.1:0-36450 GCA_016785325.1 Chascanopsetta lugubris | reverse complement strand
CCCAAATCTTAGACACCCCCCCCCCCAGCCCCCTCCCCCCCCACACACACACTCGAGTGATCTCTCCATTGAATATTATGGAAATGGATCATCAGCATAATGTCTGAGGGATCACTGCTTGGATGGACTTGCAATATTTCCCAAGTAAAATGACTATAAATGATTACATATGTATATGTATCTTTTGAAAGTACTTGAGACAAATAGCATTTTAACAGCCCGACTATTTCCCTGCTCCACGGTGGCTTGATAAGAGAGAGTGCACTTGACTTTATTAAAGACAGAGACCTCTCTGGATGTGCATTAATTATCCATATCAATTTTGCAATGAGTTGCGATCACCCTGGGTTTAATGTGAGTCTGCGCTCCACGTGTTAAGGTGGAGCAGCAGAGATACAGTGTGAAACAACCATGCCTTGAAGACTTCAACTCTTTTTTGATGTCTTCACTTATAGATCTCATGATTAGTGAGATTTCTTTTCCTTTTTTTTTTTTGGGGGGGGAGGCTGGAGCTCGGAGATGATTGATACTTAAAAAGTGACCCTTAAGATGAAAGCCACTGATGAGTCAGGGATGGAAATCCTCCCGAGTGAAATGTCCTCTGTGCCTGTGACTTTGTCTTCAGCTCCCCGAAAGATTTAGATGGAGGTCAGTGCTGAATCTTTTATTGTTGGTTTTAATATCTGAATTGCCTGGTGACATTCTGCCTCCGCGAAAGGCAAAGTGAAGTTTTTGAAAACTTTCGCTCGTGTGGGCTGGGTATATCTTGTTCATTATTCACTAATTTTTACCTTCTCATAAAATAATAATACATCCAATGTTATTCCGTTGTTATTAAAAACTCTCATGCATCGAAGAAGACGTGCAACATTCTGTCAACACTAAATAAAATGGAATAAAATAGAACAGAATAGAAGTGCAGTCTTCAGTGCAAGGTAAAAAGAATATACCACTACAACTACAACTACTACTACTACTACTACTACTACTACTACTACTAATAATAATAATATTAGTAATAATAATAATAGTAATAATAAAGTGGAATAATAATGATACATTCAATTACTCAAAAAATATACAAAAATATTTGGTTGTAATATGAACACAAAATATGAAATGTACTTGTAGTCTCAAATGCACACATGGGAAAGTGGACTTGAGTCTGGACTGAGAAGACATTGTACTCTCATCCAAGGACATCTTAAAGGAACATGATGCAAGATGTTTCAGACCATTCAAAGTGTGACCTTCCTAGTCTCCAACCGCTATCAGACTTGGCCTATGCAGAACATGCATTGCAAGCTTCACTGCTGTAAGACAGCTGTTGGTGAAATGCCAATATTTGAGCAAGCGAAAAGGCAAAAGGCCAACATTCACCTGTCCAAATATTAGATAAAGAGAAATGCAGGCAGCGAGCCTGGCATCTACCACATGGGATTACTTTGTGTTATTTGGAAGATTCTGTGTACTCTACCTTTAGCCTTATCAAGACTACATAGGGTAGGACTTGGATGACCAAGAAATATCACTGTGGCCAGATACTACTTTCTACAAACACAAGTTTATGTATGTAGTTATTATATACAGTATAATGAATAAATATCAATACCATAGTCATATACTGTTTTGTTACTCATTGACAACAACCTCTGACCCTGCAGTACAATATTTACTTTTAATGTTTTCTCCAGGCACTCATTGCCAGCGGCTATTAAAAGATCATGCTCCACTTTAATGCAGTAAAAAGTAAACTTGAGACACAATAATGTTTCTTAGCAAAGAAAAAAGCTGCAATACTTCCCTAAATTTAGCCAAAGAGCTTTTCTGCTGCCCAAACCCCGGAACAGGAGAGTGGATGCGAACTTTAGCCTGTGTTGTGACAGTCGGACGATCTGGCGCCCACTATCTGCACAAACGCCCTCTGGGTGATGTTAATATGTGTTGTCCTTCATTTATTTATTTATTCATGCTTTCATTCATTTAAATAAAAGCAAAATGTTGCCTGCATGGGAACGCAGTCCAGCCAGGGTTTAAGTAGCCACTTGGATGTAATTGGGAAGACAGCAGAGTTGAATGTATTTGCTTCTCTATCTCGGAGTTGGGCCCATTTTCTGATACAAGCAGAAAAAGATATAATGTACTTGAATGTTATTACTGCACAGTACATTTCTACTTTGATCACAAAGACCGTATACTGTGCATGCGCTGTCACTTTCTTCATTCATATTACTAATCATATACGGCTTTAGTATGATGTTCCACTGTAGGGGAGGGGAACCTGACCCTCCAACATGGTTCATCACGTACCTGTGCGAGTCGCAGCGAAGTCGTGTTGTTTTCCTTGCTCACAGCTCAGTGATACAACCTTGGAGGTAGATGTCAATGCTAAACGGCCAGCGGTGAGGCAGCGACACCGCTGATGGGGGATGAAGGTGACGGAAAATAGACGAATTCATTTACATAAGGAGAATGAGGGTTTAGATCCAAGGCTGATGGGTAGACGGATGGATGGGTGGTTGGGTGAATGATAATAAGATAATATTTCTCCTACCTTCACTTCTCTCTGCCCCTGTGAGTTAACGCAAATGGTTTCCAAGGTTTGCACATGCAGCCTGTTCTATCACAGCCTTCAACACTGAGGCACAGTGTGTCTCCGCTTCGCGCTCGCACGACATTCTGTGCCCTTTATGATATTTATCATTTTTTTCTAAGTATGTAAGAGATCATTTCATATATCTGTTATATCCACAGGCCGCATATCTTTTGTATCAGACTCCAGTGGGCGGGAGGCACATACACACAACAGCTATCAGGGCAAATACATGTACAGAGTGCAATGATGCATCTTCAAAACATGAGGGGGAGTTTTAGTTGCCACATCATCATTGAAGACATGAAAAGGATGGATGGATGAGTGGGTGGGGGGATGGATGATTGATGGATGGCAGATAGATGAGTGGATGGATGGATGGATGATGGGTGGTTGGATGGAGGGATGACGAATGTATGAGTGATGGATGGTTGGATGGGTGTCTGGTTGGATGCATGGATGGATAGATAGATGGGTAGATGGATGAATGGATAGATGGAGGGATGATGGGTGGCTGAACATATGTGTGAATGGATGAAAGGATGAATGAACGGATGGGTAGATCGATGGGTGGATGAAAGGATGGACGGTTGGATGAGGGGTTGCTGGATGATTTGATGGATGATTGGATGGATTCACGATGGATGGATGGATGGTTGGATGTATAAATGATGGATGTTGATTATATAGATGATGGCTGAATGGAAGGATAGGCAGATAGATGGATGGAGGAATGAGTGGAAGAATGGGTAGATATATGGTGGATGAATGTATGGATGGTTGGGTGATGGGTTGATGATGAATGATGGATGGCTGGATGGATTCACTATAAATGGATGGATGATTGGATGGATGGATGAAGGATGGTTGGATATATGGATGATGGAGAAATGTTTGGATGATGGATGGAACGATAAATGAAAGAATGGTTAGATAAATGGATGGATAGAAGAATGGGTGAATGAATGGATGTATAGATGGATGGATGAATGGCTGTAAGTGAGATTTAGCAGGTGTGACCGTACCATCAGTTCAGAGACACTGATTGGCTTGAGGTTTTCAATGGGATAATTCCTCCTCTTTCATCCTCATATTATTCCACATTAAACATGACTCACAGGTCACGAGTCCCACAGCCGTTTTGATTAAAATCATAATTAATTAAAATCCTCATCAGCTTAAGACTAAAAAGGACATTATTATCTTTTTGCCCGGGCCAAATGAAATGTAGGCTTGCACCCTTGAACCATTGTCAAGCCCCCCCATCTTTTAATCAGTTTCCGGGGATAGAAAGACCCCCGTGGTGGGTGAGATGGAGAGAGATAGACATGGGTCGCATGGTTGTGTGTTGGTCGTATTAAGCCTCTCTGAGGACGTGGCTACTTGTCAGAACAGGTCACTTTAATTGATTTATCTGCTTGGCACAGCTGTGAGCACACCACAATCTATCTTGTTTTAGAATGCAATTTTACTGGCTGCATCACAACAGCTCCTCGACGGAAAATCAATATGCAGCGCGCTATATATACAGTCCGAGAGTCTGAGGACGCTTCGTCGTTCACCTGAATACATACATGAGACGTCTTTACCTTGGGCTGGTTGGAAGGACGTAGCACTGTAGCCAGGGTATTTTGCCGGTTGCCTCTCAGTGTCTGGAACCAGTCGCCGACTGCTCCCCTGCAGTTTGACTTGGTATTTTTCTTTACCGCTGTCACTCCCATCTTGGCGCTGAACCTGCCAGGGTGAGAAGTATTATACACATCACTACCTTTCAAATAGAGACAGGAGGCAGGAAGCCGGCTTGGTGCTGGTGAGAGGCAGATAGAGCTTCGCACTATCCTATTCTGTCTCAGGAGGAAGAGATCTGAATTCATCTGAACATGGATTTCTCTCCTTCTCTGCTCTGGCTCTTACACTAACTTGTACTGGGTTGTTGGAGGTGCCTGCAGGAACACTGGATGTGCTCAGAAGAGCTGCCAGTCACTGTTAGCGTAGCGCAAGCAACTTTTCTGCTCACTGCTACACCAACATGTGGACATCCCTCCACATCAGAGAAAAACCCTTCCGTTTCATATCCATTTGACATATTATGAATAATGTTTGTTTAAGGTGTTAGAGCTAATCTAAAAAATGATTCATTTACATTAGATATATTTGCCATCAATTCATGATTTAACATATTAGCATACACCTTTCTCAGGGAAATAAAATATTCAGTATAAAATATACAATATTCAGTGAATACTTGAATCCATCTTTATATATGTACATTCCATTTAAATTGGTTTTATTTAATTAGACAGCACTCACAAGCACAGTGTGAAGGATTTCAAATGAGAACCAATGACAAGTTTAACCACATGGCAATGCTAGGTGGCATAGATGCTAATGACTGCTTGATATAGAGACCTGAAAATAACATTGCCTTTTTTCAGATGATTATAAAGTGCCATCAATGCATGAGGTCGTAGGGTCGATTCCTAACCTCTCCATTCACCTTCAGACGACCAATCTGTCTCATGAGCAGCAGAGAACGATTAATATGACGTGACTTTGGGGCGCAGCAGTGGCTCAATGGATCTTTGGTGAATCCAAAGATCACTGGTTCAAATCCCACTTGGACCCTGCTGCAGTGACACTGGCCCTGACATTGATACCCCCAATGGCCCTATGTGCACTGACAGAAATGCCCTGTCACACAGATCACTAGATATGCAGTTGAAGATGCCATGACATGACCATTGGAGTTCTAAAAAAGTGGGATTACCTGGTGGGCATTAACCCTGAGGGCCCTGAGTTTGGCAGGTGGCAGCCGTTAGCCTATATAATTACATGTACATTTTCACATCAAGTGAAAATTGATTACAATAGAAGGAGCTTTCCCCTTTCCCCCACTATAGTACCTGTATACTCTGTATACCCTTGGTTGTAATCTTCTTGAGCCACGGCACAATTAGAGCCTTGGATTCACTAATTGTTTCATAGAAAGGTAATAATGAATCATTATTAGCGAAGAGGCAAATCACCCTTATCCTCCTGCATAATCTCAGAGTTGCAGGAAAGACAGAAAATCCTGCCTTATCTCTCTCTCTCTCTCTCTCTCTCTCTCTCTCTCTCTCTCTCTCTCTCTCTCTCTCTCTCTGGCTGATGATTGGATCGATAAGATAATGGAAATGATCATTTCACCATGTGGAACAGATGGATATGGAGAAGTGAAGAGTAGGAGAATTTAAAGTGTTTCAGAGCAATTTCTTGGCCTGTATCTGTAATTTCCCTGGAGCTAAGTAGACCCGTCAGTGTCCGGCTTGCTCTCTCCCCTCATTGCACTCCCTCGCCCCCCCTCCCTCGCCCATACACAATGGATACGTTTCTGGCTTCGCTCCTCTGGGTTTTTTTCTGATTCACTTGAGGAATGCCTGAACAGACACCTCCAGCCATGGCGGGCGGAGGTCTGGGGTGTAGCAGTGTCTGTGCAGACCAAATATGGCCTCCTCTGCAGAGAGTCATCTTTGTTTTATGTGATCAAGCAGCTCAAAGGACGCAAAGGGGTGGGGGTGGGTGGGGGGGGGAGGCTGCTTGTGGATCAGACGAGGATTACAATGATAAAGGTTGATGTTGCGGAGGCGGCAGGACCTTTCGTTAATGTAGCTTAACTACCTCATGCAAATTTCTGGCTTGTGCAAAACACTTGGGTAATGCCAACTCACTGTGGTGTGCAGTCCGTGTATTTATTCCTTTTTTCTCCTTTGCCTTTGAAATAGGAATAATAGCAATAAAGGAGGGAAGGGAGCGGCAACAACATGAAAAACAGCTCGAAGGAATCAGTCTTAATATAACAATAAATTGCAATGGCTCGCAGAGCTAAATGGAAAAAAATAAAAAAAATTTAAAAAAGCATAGGTTTGAAAGAATTCCCGAGCTTGTTTGTCTGGCTGAGCACTCTTAATTTGGTTGTATTGCATTTACGCCTCGTGGTTGATACTGAGCGAGATGAATCATTGTAAAATATGAGCCAGATCAGCCGCTCGTTTCCTGGAGGTAAAAGCCTGTAAGACCGCTGGTAAGTACACCCAGAAGAGAGAGAGAGAGAGAGAGAGAGAGAGAGAGAGAGAGAGAGAGAGAGAGAGAGAGAGAGAGAGAGAGAGAGAGAGAGAGAGAGAATCCTCCGAGACAAAGCAGGAGAGAGTGATGGAGGCATTGGAATATATGTGGATGTTCCTCTAGTTTTTATTCCTGGTGGAATTTGTGCTTTATGAATTTTCACAAGGTGAATTAGCGTAGACTGGCTATCTCCTTTGTGGTTGTTGCCTCCCTTAATCTCCTGCCTGTCGTCAAGATCTTCTGAAAGTGCTGAGAGGCCGCCAACCCCCCTTCAACCCTCCAACCCAACCACCCACAGCGTCTGGAATCAGAGTGCACGATCTTTGCAGTTGTAGCAAATTTCTGAGGCTAGCTAATACCACCCTGGTTTGGCTTCCTGATAATGGCTTGTAAAAATCTTTCATCTTGACATAAGCTGGTATTTGCTGAGTGGCTCCTTCGTGTTTATCTTACGGCAACAAAAGCCAGGGGCCAAAAACATGTAAGGTAATCACTTCAAAGACCTGGGTGCTTGACTCCGCCGTTAGATCCTGTTTTCTTTCTAATCAGCTGTTGACCGGCGCTGGGGCATTGTGTGCATGTGGAATGAGTTTACAAGATGTTGCTATAGTACGGTGGGGAAAAGCAAATTGGCCCTGTGCGAGGAAATAGGAAAGCACCTTAATTAGCCCTGGTCTTTGATGACCTTCTTGGAACAACCGCCCGAGTATTGGCGTGAATAACGCCACAGGAGATGACAAATCCAGATAAGACCTCTGATGTGTCTGTCCCGCATATGTGTCTTCGTCTATGCAAATGGAGCCAGGAGCGGCAAGTGTGCGTGAGTTCTGCACTATGTCTTTGCTTTCATCTCTCGAAACACCCTCAAAATACGGAGCTTATCTTGGAAATTTACTCGCTCGCATCTCTCTCATCTAGGGGGCAGATGAAGATCAAGCTCGCAACCTCTTCAAAATAAGACATGAAAAAAAAGGCAAATGAGATTTTTTTCCCCCCTAGGAAATGCTAAAAACAACAAGTGTATTAACACTTTTTTGTTTCTCCGTACGAGAGTTCACATGAACGGTGTGACGGACAAATGTGACAGTGCATGAACCTCCCCCTGTTGAGTAATGGAATTAAATGATATCTATTGAGTGAGGAAGGGATGCAGAGAGAAAGAGAGGGGTGGTGAGGGAGAGAGAGAGAGAGAGAGAGAGAGAGAGAGAGAGAGGCGTGGGGAGGATTGTGTCCAGCCAGGAAATTGAAGCCATCACAAGCAAATTGAGTTCAGGTCCTTTTGGTGGGCAAGAGCAGACCAATCAATTTGGACTACTACTCAGTGCCTGTCAGCCACATAGAAGGACACCTTGGCATCCAATAATAGAAGCACAGTAAACAACTGTAGCCCTGGCTCGGTTAGTCTCGGCTAACAGCCATAGCTATCCACAGTCATTTCTCCTCGAGGGAGGGAAACAAATATATAGCGGCAGTTGCATGCGGATCCACCATGATGGTTATAGGATGGACGCCGAGTAATGGCTGCCAAGATGGAGGTTGGACAAATTTGTGTCTGACCATTTTTGTATGATTGAAGAAGCGGAGGCTCGTTACGAACAATAAAATATTTTACCTCCACAAAGACCTTGGATATAATTACTTATTGGCAAAAAAGAAAAGTGAATCATCGTCCCTCCACCTCGCCAAGGCTTCTCTTGGCTGAAGCCACATGTAGGTTGTTGTTGTTTGGCCTTTCGCTGTTTGTTAATCTTTGGACAGTGACACAACAATCTCGCTAATTATCTCGATTACACAGCAGGAACACGCTACATCGCCGTTCTGAGGCAACCGTCGACGAGGGGTGGAATCATACAACCCCAAAGGCCTAATTATCTCTGTTGGTTCCCAATTAATCCATTAAGTTGTTTTGGCTCAGCTGCGAAAGAGAACCTGAGGCAATTGGTGTATGTACCAATACATTGCACCGCCACACTGCAAGGTTACGTGAGTTTCCTGTGTTTGGAGGTAATTTTGGATGCTGTTAAAAGTGGGACGTAGTGCCCTTTTCTTCTACCTTATCCAGGGATCTGCGATGAGCCCGATCCCTAACCAGAATATTGAAATAATTAACATTTTGTGTAATCCGCCGCCACCCCTTTCAAATGTAAGGACTCTAGTACTGCTTAAAAATGCCATCCCAGCCTTTTCCATTCTCATATGTTCATTGCGCAAAGCCTGCCATCCTCCCTCCTCCTCCCACTGGCTTACTTTGATGAAACTCCCTTGGCTTATCATATGTAAGACTGCACTGATGCTATTGACGACTTGCAATGCAGTCAATAATCATTTATGTGATAAGCCACTGAACTTGTGAGGGTAGGCTCAGGGGAAGCCAAGGGGTCACAAAGGGTTATGAGATTTATGGTGATACATTAAGTTTATTCACACATCTCCGATAAGCCACTGGAAGCGACGCCATGCGGATGACGCAACGTCTTTAAACCAGGAGAGTCAAACTCGTTTTAGATTAGGGGCCACATATTTGATCTCAGGTGGGCAGGACCAGTACAATCATAGTGTTATGACCCATAAAGAACGTTTCAAGGAACAACAAGGTTCACCAAAAAGTACAGTTGTGAATTTAAAGGTACAGTGTGTAAGATTTGATCTACAGGTGAAGTTGCATTTTATATCCATCACCTCATCACCCGTCCCATCCGAGCATGCAGGAGAACCTGTCGGTGGTATGGTAGCCCTGGGTTGCCATTCAAGCTCAAGAGAAAGATGCCTAGTATATCCAATCTGGGCTATTGTAAAAACATGGCTGCCCCGATAGGGAGGACCCTCTTCTGATGTAGATATAGATTAAAGGGCTCATTCAATGGTGAAGTAAAAGACAAGTGTGAGGTGATTATACATTCTGTATCGAAGTTTAAACTGATTAATAAATTAAAATGTCTACGCGATTAAACCGTTTTTTACACTTTGCAAAATCACCCAACAGGATAGTTTTGAGCCACTGGCGAGCCAGATCTGGCCTGGGGGGCTTATGTTTGCCACCCCTGCTTTAAGCTCCTCCCCTGACTTTCAACTTACTTTGTTTTGTTTTCTCTCTTTTAATTTGTCCGCTCTGTCATTCCCATTTGTCCCTCATACCCATATTGTCTGGCTCTCCTTTGCTGCTCTGTCATAAATTGGTAACATGAGATGGTGTGAGCAAAAACCAATAAACACAGCTTTTTTTTTTTGCAACGTTAGCGCCATGTCCCAGTTGAATTATCATTTGGCAGGTTGCGAGAGAGTCCCAAGTGAGTGTTATGCAAATTTACAAACACTTATATACCAGTTGTTTGGAACCTGTGCCATTTAGTTTGCTTTTATACAGAGAGGGAAACGGAGGTATACCCATCTTTTACAAAAACAGCTGAGCTTGTGTTACACTTTATGTAACTCGCAGACGTCCTTGTTTGGCTCTCTCTGGGGATTTTATTGCTCCGCGTGTAATAACTTATTGCTCCAGGAAATTCTTCAAAAGCAAACATTACTTCCAGTGTATATCTGCGGCGTGTAATACGTATCTCTCTCTCTCTCTCCCTCTCTCTCTGCCAAAAGTATTACCGAGTAGTATAGGGGTTTGTGTGACAAGCCTGCAGCCTAAACCAGGGGATGGTGCATCCGACTTAGAGTGGCTCTGGGATTTCTCAGCACTGCTCCCTCACCCTCCCTTTACTTTGTAATACAGCTAAATGTCTGACTATTGACATCTGCTCAAATTGTCACACACAAAAAAAAAAATGTATTTTCTGCCATGCTGGCAATTTCACTCCTGATTTTAACTGAGGGATAAGTGCTAGGAGCAGCCTTTCCTTAGAAATGCTATTATTCCTGCACTGACTGCCATTATACCGTCTGAAATCTCTGCATAAAGTGGCTGTGTCAGCGGTTTTCACCGTGCAATGGGAGAAACTGTGCTATTTTTAGGGATGGTGGCCCAGAGAAAGTCCACAGTTTAGATAGTACCCAGATTCTTTTTTAAATGATTTATTTTATATTCTGAATTCCACAATTAGCAGTGCACTTACAAGCAGTTATTTACATTGGGTTTAGGAGAGAGAGAGAGAGAGAGAGAGAGAGAGAGAGAGAGAGAGATAGAGAGGCTTTCATGTGTGTCGAGAGGATTTCACCCAGTTTCATTCTCCGCTGCACATTCACTCCCGTCTTCAGAGACGACCCAGGTTTTGCTCCACTGATCACATGGACTTGGTGTGATGGTGACATTTTTTGGGAGTGATCCGACGGTTGCTAATAATTAATGCTCGCTTAAAGGTGCAGTATGTAAGATTGAGGTGAAATGAGTGCAATTTCTAATTGTAGAAATTAAATATAACGTTCATACGTTTTGTATGTTTTTTTAGCTGTATCATCATAGCACATGAGATCTTTACATTTATATTATATATCATATATTATATACCTCCCCTTTTTTATGGTGGCCCAGATTTGACAAACTTTTGAGTTTTATGATAACTGAATGTACGTGATGAGAATATGATAATTAAGAGCTATTGTCATGCTAAGTTTGGGCTTAATGTAATGTTACTTTTCATGCATAAAGAATACATAGAGCCCAAGTGGGTAGGATTCAGTGACATCTGGTGGTGAAGTTGTATATTGCAGCTTAATACCCATTGTAATATTGTCATTGAAATCAACAGTTATTTAGCTCGACTGTACAAGACAATGGTAAAAGGCATTAGAAAAATATTTGTTATTGTCATTAAACATGGTAGAGCAACATGGCTGCCTCCATAGAAAGGACACACAGCTATGTTGAATATAAAGGGCCCATTCTCTGGTAATGAAAACATTTGTTCCTCCATTCCAGTGGTTTTACAGTCATTCCATTTCCGTCAATAGAAAAGGAAATAATTCCACTTCAATCTTGCACACTGGACCTTTAACTCACAATACACCAGGGCTTCCACTCGAAATAATGTATAAATCGAAGCTATAAGTCATCATGTATGGGGGCACAGGTTAATAAATAGCTCTTGTAAGTGTGCACTTATAAATAGGAGGGAGCCGTTTTGGGCACGTATTGAATAATTCATCTATTATTTTGATTTTATAATCGTCCGCAGAGACACACGAGTAATCTTTGCGCTGTTTGGGCCGACACGTTGACCACTGGGCAAAGCGCCTGGCGGGCGGGCTGTTAGGTTGATGGCTGCAGACACGGAGCAACGCTGCACACAGATGATCTGTCACCCTCATTTACAAAGCTCCACTGACACTGCATATTACTGCAATTCCTCATTTGTCCCCACTGGCTCAGCCCACTGCGCTATGTACCAATCACATCTACTTCACCCATCAAAGCCATTATGAAAGCCCCCCCCCCCCCCCCCCCCCCCCCCCCCCATCAAAGCCATTATGAAAGCCCCCCCCCCCCCCGCTCCCTAAACTCAAAAATATGTAAATGGTAACACGCCTCCATGTGACATCTGACATGAATTGCTTTGTGGAATTACACGAGTATAGCTGCTGCACCTGACCGCCGGTATAAAAGACATGGCTGTCACACGCCTCTTTCTCTCTCCCTCTCTCTCTCTCTCTCTCTCTCTCTCTGTCTCTCTCTCTGTCTCTCCACCGCTGTGGGAAATCAGGGCATCTCGCCTCAGGCTGTTGGTGTAAATACTGCGATTTCAGAAGCTTGCGACTGGGTGGATCACAAAAGAAGTGCATGGAGGTGGAAGGAGAAAGGTGTCCCGAATCAGAGAACACAAGGAAAGAGATGAGACGTGAGGCAGGCAGATGAAAGTGTGTCAGGGAATAGGTGGGTGGTCGGAGCTCCCTAGCATGCTTCAAGGCCATGCACACATGGACGTTCGTGTTCTTTCTATTGGGACCTTACGGTTCTTGGTGCTATTTCTAAAGCATCTTGTCCTCAATCCAACATGGAGCCACGTGAGGGCCCTGGTTGCTCAGAGGCGGGCAAGCCTGCACAGGAAGGCGCCAGCGGGGCCGGATCACACCAGATGATCAGGGGGGTTGTCGAGGACACTTGTGATGTGACCATAGACTGTATATAAAGATGGACGTGGCATCCGTGACGTCACCCGTTGCTTTCAGTGGAATGGTCACGTGGCAGACTGTGGGCGAGTCTCCTGCCGTCATCTTACCGAATCCTAACTCCTGGTTCCCAGTTTTGTTCAAAAACGGGCAAAGAGGCGGAACACACACGGTGCTCGGCCTGGTTGTCATTTTCAAATGGGAGTGTATGGGGATTTGCTGCCCCCAGTGGTTACGCTATGAACTGCAGGTCTTTTCACTTGATGTTAAACGTTGTTTTCCTGAAAGCTACTAAGACTTAGGGCTGGTCTATATTTTATCAGAACGTAACGCCGCTTCGTCCGTGCATTATTGAAGGGCACTCTCCTGTGCAACAAGGCCCTGAAATTATGTGGGGGGGTGGGGGTCTTCAGCTGCACTGACAATAAAGACGACGCTTCTCTATGGGGGGATCCCCACAGCAGTCGTTCTGAGCAGAACTTAGCAGCATGGAAAGAGCTTGTAAAGTTAAAGCCGACTGTGGGAGCAGGACATAACCGCATAGTTAAGTGATCAACCAGGTGATTTCAACTCAGGAGGCGGCTCTCCAGCTGCAGAGTGAATGTTTGAGGATACTACCGGAGTCATTTTGCTATTTTAAGTTGTCGTGGAGGAGTTGAACTTGCAGATTTAGGGGCAGGGAGCTGAAGTGAATATGGGTTGCGTGGGCGTGTTTTGCATCATAGTATAAGGTCCAAACCACCACTCCAGCTCTTACCGATCTGGGCCACAAGTATCAGGGGGAGTTCAAAAAGTTCTCAGCCTGACCCAGAAAACAATGTCCAATCCTGCAACAACTCCAAAAAGGAGGCTGAATAGTTGGCTTGCTGCCACTTTAACTCTTATTGAAAAAAACTTCATGTCTTTATTGGACCCGGATTAGACCCTCTGGTGGGCCGGTTTTGGCCCACAGGCCAGATGTTTTACATCCCTGCTATAAAGCCTTATAGCACCTCACGGGAATATCTACGTAGAAAGGAAACAACCAGCAAGGAAGTACACACAAATGATGTCAACACATTTGGTGACTACCTCCGACAATGAACAATTAAAGGTGCAGTTTTCTGTCATTTTTGTCACTTCTAAAAATATTACAAAACAATTACATACCAACATTTTCATCAATTTATAATTTTATATTTTTCCAATACCCTTAAATGAGCCCATTAATGTATATTTACATGAGGAGGGGGTCCCGTCTGGAGGCCGCCATGTTTTTACAGTCGTAAAAGTGGATGTATTAAACATCTTTTGAATTTTAATGACACGTCTACAACAGGTTCTCCTGCATGTTCAGAAGGGTGAGGGTGAGGTGGTGGATACAACATGCAACTTCACCTCTAGAGGTCACCAAATCTTACACACTTGCACCTTTAAAAACAAACAAACAAACTTGTGTGGACCTATTTGCATAATTTTGATAGATGATGCGAAAACAATCTTTCACCTAGGTGAGGCTGAGAACTTTTTGAACCACCCTCAAAGCCCAAATTTGTCATGTACTGTTGGTGCTAAGTTTGCTATTTCATATCAAGGCTTATGTTTTGGCCACAAGAGGGGGCCCACATCTGTATGCAGTCCGAGTATCGATGTGGCCTAGTGCAAGGTTATGGGAACCTCTGTTCTCATCTCACCCCGGATTAGCGGGAGATCAACCGGCAACATTGAGCAAAGTGATGGCGATCTGGCGCCGTTTGTTTGAAAACCATTCCTCACATCTACCTTTACTGGTATGGAAAGTGCTTTTAAATCAAAGAGTGACTCAGAAGCGAAGGACAACAACAAAAGTCCTGCGTACAGAACAACACCTTTTAAGCGAGTATACCAAGCTAAATCTGATCGATAAGACAAAGTGTAGGAGGATCAGGCAAGAAGCGCCACCATTTGCAAAGTGCACAGCCAGCGCTAGTTAGGCATGCTAGGGTGTTAGAGGTGTTAGGGAGAGAGGAGGTGTTTGTGAGAGGAGATGAGACTTCGGGAGGCGGCGCTGGCACCATGTGGAGCTGAAAGTTAAGGAAGCGGATCGACGCGTGTGATCTCAGCTGGGATTTTTAGCTCTATCAGTTCATGTCTAAAGACGGGGTGGAAAGATAGGTTTCTAAAAAACAAGTGAAATGCATTGAAAGGGAAAATAAAAGGACTATAGTATAGGTTGGCAGTAGTAGGAGTAGTAGTGATATGAATAGACCACCATAAGTCATAACAACTGAGTCGTGCGACAGCCGTCGTTTGGTTAAAGGTGCAGTTTGTCCATTCTGGGCTACTGTAAAAACATGGTGTTCCAACATGGCGGCCCCCGTATGGAGGACCCGCTTGCCTGCTTACACTTAATTTATCCCATGGGCTGGTTCTGCTTCTCGGACTCTCATCATATTTGTCCTTTTCTTGCACAAAGACAGAAAAACAGCATCTCTCCACTTACATGTCAACATTCCTGTCACTATTTATCTATTTATATGTTTTTTTTTAAACCAAGACAGTATTATATTCAAATTAGGTCAGGGACATTCTGCTGTCTGGGTGTTGATATTTCATTTCCAGATTTCTTTTGTGTTGTTCGTGTTTCTGTCATCTCTCTTCCTCGTTTGCTTTCCGCGACAACAGGTGAGGTCACATCTGAGGCAACCGCTTCACATTTGTTAAACAGAAAGAAGACGTTCCATTACATTACCATTTGTTTTTAATACAATTTATGGGGAAGAACTCAAAGGTAATTTTGGGTTGATGTTCTTCTCTAAGACCAATTTTTCTTAAAGTGGCTGCAGTCAAAGATAAAACAAAGAAGTGGTGAGAACATTGAAATCAAGAAATATAATAGAAATTAATCTTTGGCCAAAATAAACATGATCTTTACTGCTCCCTTATCCACAACTTCACATGAATATCATCCATTTACATCTGTGACAAGGGCAAAACAGTGGAACATAGATTTAATCTAAAGTACTTCATTTTCAAAGAATCACTCAAACACAGGTAGGGGGTTAAATGAAAGTCAGAGGTCAAGCATGAGGTCATGGGTTCGGTTCCCATCTACTTTCAGATTGACTGCCTTGTTGGATGAAAGCGTCTACTGAATGAAGTTAATAGAATTGTAGACATGATGTATTATCATCATACTTTTAAAGGTACATTGTGTACATTTTGGTAAAGTTGGTGTTTATGTTGGATGTTTTTATTTTTAGGTGCATAAAATTCAATCACAACTGAAAGCTACCACAGGTTATACGTATAGGGAAAGAATCGGGTGAGGAGTGTCCGGTTGCTATATGCAATTTAACGACTGCATATCACTAATTTCTACTACTTCTACCATGAGTGAATTACCTTCTAACCTCGCCCACATATCAATTCTCAGACCATAATTTCTAACACAAACCCCATTAACTTCCATTAACATGCACCTCTCTTTGGTCTCCACTGAATAGACGTATTATATGCATTGAGGAGTTTAACACCTAAAGATCTTGATGGGAGCCATCAAGTCCAGCATCCCTCCTCATGTATCTGACAAATGGGATAATATATGAACCCCCGCAAAGAGGGACGTGTCCTGTTTCATTAATATTCATTCCTTTTTAATCTTCGTCCCTCGTGTCGCCCCCTTGTTTCCTTCCCCTCCCTCTGTTGATCATGTGCAAACCTCCTCTCCATCCTGCCGCACGCACGCTAGCAATAACTCTGACGAATAACCGCCATTATTCCCGCCCAAATCTGAGCATCTCTCTTTCCTGTACATGCACATTTAACGCTCCTCTCGTTCTACCTTTGTGCTGAATGGTTTTCCGAAAGACATGCACAGAGATTTTTTTTCTCCTCCCAGCTCCCAAAATGCAAAGGGGCAGGTGATCACATACAAACAAAAACAAATTATGCAGAGCAACAACAACACACCATCCACCACTATGCATCACACAGCCGCTACCGCTGCCGCCGCCGCCGCCCGCCCGCCCGCCTTGCCCTTGCTTGAAACTGTTGTGAGGGAAATTGCCGGCTGCTTGGCAACAAAACAAATGGAAATAAAAAGGGTCTGGGAGATTCTTATTTTCCAGATGATTTGTTGCATCAGAAATAATTGTTAGTGAGATCATTGACCATAAAATTAATTATTAAGGCTTGAGCTTAATTGTATTTCGCTCACACTGACTGTCCTCTCCGGAAAAAAACAAGCAAAAAAAACTTTTTCTAATTTCCTGCTGGGTGAAATGGCAGAAACAGCATGTGTGTGTGTGTGTGTGTGTGTGTGTGTGTGTGTGTGTGTGTGTGTGTGTGTGTGTGTGTGTGTGTGTGTGTGTGACCCTGACGTCTCACGAATCCAAGGATGTGTGAGGATTAGTGAGAGGGGACTCTGATTATTCCCAATAACTGGTGCATTACAGGGTAAGGGTTTGGTTCCACGTGCATCACATAGAGCACATGCAGCCAGTGATGCACACATGCATTTCAGTCCTGGGAAACATACTGAGGATATTTGATATAGGAGGATTTTTATAACCTGCATTACAAATAGGTAACACACGTGAGCCACTTGTTGTACATTATCCATAAACACTGTGGTTGGACTGTGCAAGGAGTATTTCCAAATTTGAACTGTTGCCATTGGTGATGCCGTCATGTTGTTCTAATTTTAGGATGTTTCTAGTCAGCTGCTGAATCACCTTTTTTTTATATCACACATTTTAAATTGAAATGCTAATATATATATAATCATTGCACTTCTTCAGCAACTATTATGAGCCATTGTACATACATACAGTACATACCAGACAAAGTAGAGTTCAGTATATTGCCCAAGGACACCTCAGCATGCAGAGTGGTGGGAAGGCGGGGCTTGAACTCATGACCCTCCAGACAGAGGACAGCTAGTCAAACCCCTCACAATGAGAAGAGATGGCACAACGTGGGGTTCAGTATCTTGCCCAAGGACACCTCAGCATGCAGAGTGGTGGGATGGCGGGACATGAACCCCTGACCCTCTGGTCAGAGGCCACCCAAAGCTGCCCTCCGCTGCCACTAATCACCTCAACGTATAGATTGCTGTTTTAACGAGCCCTGTATGTTTACAACTAGAGCGGTTCCTTCTAAGGCCATTATGTTGCAACACCACCTACTGGATTGTGTTCTATGTGTTTATGGCCACTTTAAATCCTCAGCAGCCCTGAGTGAACCGCCTCCGTGACCGGATGCTGCTCGCACACATGCATGCGCAGCGTTAAACCCGCTCGCATGTTATCACACTCGAGCATATTTGACTTTATGTGCTCGGAGGCAGAGCCGCCAGTGGCTCCATCAAAACCATTAATACTCAGACTTGGTGATTGTGACAAGCGGCCGCCACCGAACGTGGCCAATCATCTGCTGCACCGTGATGGCGGCCCTGTATATTTGGCAGAAAAGTTATTGGGTTGGCCTACTTTACACTCGTAATGTGGATATGTCGGGTTTGGAATTGTGTCATAGAATTTACATTCACGCTATCAAGCCAAAGCCCAATCACAGGCATGAGCGAGTAATGGGCTCATGCTACACAGCTGGTCCGGTGGGGCCACTTGTGCACCGAGCGAATCACATATGATTCTGAAGTGGGTTTAAAAAGAACTCGCTGGTCCACTGTGTCCACTTGTGCATCTGTGGAATTGACTCATCATTATTATCATAACCGTGTGTTCAGTAGAAGTAAAATAAAAAAAAATATGCATGTCTTAAAAGTGCAGTGTGTAAGACTTGGTGGCATCTGATGGTGAAGTTGCACGTTGTATCCATCACCTCACCCATATCCATCGAAGCATGCAGGGGAACCAATGGTAGCCCTCAGTCGTCGTTGAAACTCAAAATATATCTAGTTTGTCCCCTCTGGGCTACAGTAAAAACATGGCAGCCCCGTGGAGAGGACCCACTCCTCATGTAAATATATATTAACGGACTCATTTAAGGGGAATGGAAACACAAGCATAGATTTAGCCGTCATGAAAATGTCTGTATGTAATTTTCTCGACAAAAGTGACAGAAATCTTACACACTGCACCTTTAAACAAATATGCAAAGTCTTTTAAACTAATCTCATCATTATTAAACAGCAGCTACTCTGCATACTAATACTCTCTAATGCTCTCTGCAGCTGTATAAGTCAAATCTGTTGTTTTTTTTAAAGTCGTAAAGTCATTTTCTGGCACTCCACTTATTTCCTGACTAAATTGGGTTTAAATGAGAGATTGTGACATTGCAGAAGAGGATTAGTTGCAACTTAAATTCATCAGATTAACACCCGGGCGTTACCTTACTTCTATTAGCAGACGAATACAGAGAATCCAATTTATTCAACGGGAGACGAAAAAGTCGAGATAAGTGCTGAGAAAGTGCAATAGAAAAAAACATTCGTCTTTGGTTTGCGGCTAATAAATCAGACTGGGCTAATAATATACGTTTGTTTGTGTTATGACTTGTTTACAGAATAAACAGAGGCAGCCTTTCAGATGAGAAATGGTGGAAATTCTGCACTACACTGTCGCTTGGGTTGGAAAGTTATTAGATTAAACTTTCTGAAGAGTCCATACAAAAGGTTTGGATTATCTCAGTCTGCTGTCTCATCTGGAAACAAACCTCTTACGAATCGCCGTCTAATCCTCTCGATATTTTGTGGAAAAAAATCCAAAAAAACAAATTCCGAAATCCAGATCGCCAGTTGCCAGAGTCAACCAGACCTCGCTGCTGCATCGATTTACATTTGATCTCTCAAAGCTGGATAATCGTGGCTGTGTAAATAGCCATTATTTCCGCAGGATAAACAGAGATCCAACTAAACAAACGTGTGCCTCTCTGTACCTATTCGCTGTAATGGAATCGCAAATAGGATTTCATGACAGCTAAAAGGGTTGTAGGGTTGTTATGAATTGCGTTGCCCTTTGTTTTCCATTGTAACGTAAATACGCTTTATTTACACAGGAATAGCTTTTAAATATGGCTAATCTATTTATTATTAGGCGGCAGCATTGAGGTTCACGTCAGGAGCCTTTTGTGGTGGAAGATAAAATAAATAAATAAGTGTTGATACCCTCCACACTGCCACAGAACAGTGACTCCAGTGTGCGGCGCCCAGATCACATGGACAGTAAGTCATAAACACATCACAAGCCCCCCCCCCCCCCCCCCCCCCCCCCCCCCCCCCCCCCCCCCCCCCCCACCAGCCCCCCCCCCCCCTGCCCATTCAGTGCTCAGGGCCTCTCTTGCCCCGCTCTGTAGTTAACTGTCTCTGGGTGTCAAATCCTTCATAACTGATGCAGGAGACGCACACACACACACACACACACACACACACACACACACACACACACACTGAGAGAAATTGCTGTGTCTCTCATTTTACGGCGGTGGATGTCGGCGGAGGCCGGACTGAGCCCGTGAGTGAGTCAGTGGCAGTTAACTTTGTGTCTAATGCTCCGTGGCAGTTGCACAGGTTAAAGGTGCATCGTGTACAATATCCGTAGATTTTTGTCACTTCTATCCGTCCATAAAAATGATATACCTACATTTTTACAAATGTATAGTCACATGGATGTATGACTTTCTTTTTACATAACCACAAAAAGAGCCCTATAATGTATATTTACATGAGGTGCGGGTCCTCTCTATGGGGGCCGCCATGTTTTTACAATAGCCCAGAGCTTTATTGGCAACTGAGGGCTATTGTAGGTTCCCCTGCATGCTCAGAAGGGTGAGGGTGAGGTGGATACAACATGCACCACTAGATGTCACCAAATCTTACACACTGCTCCTTTAATGTATATTTACATGAGGAGCAAGTCCTCTCTATGGGAGCCGCCATGTTTTTACAGTGGCCAAGAGTGGACACACTTAACATGGTCTGAGCTTTATTGGCAGCTGAGGGCTCCCATGGGTTCTCCTGCATGGATGGCGTGAGGGAGAGAACATGCAACTTCACCAATAGATGTCACCAAATCCTACACACTGCACCTTTATGACACACGGGGTCACTCACACAAGTCAGTGGCGACAGATTCGGACAAAGAGGGAAGAGAAGTCAAAATTCGGTCTCATCTCCTGATGTATCTTTTATACGCTGAAGCTCAAAGTGTGAATATCTGTCCCTAGTGCAAACCTGCCATATAGTGAGCCGGGTACAAGATTTACCCATGTGTGGGCGAGCACGGTGTAACCGGTGTATGTAGGAGTCAGACATGCATGCTCAGCCCATGTAGTCATTTCATGTTTCCCGCTATAGGCAGCCTGCGGTGTCAGACTCGGTTAGCTCAACCCGCCGCTGCCGCACCCGCACTTTTAACTTCATATGCTTAGAGAGTTATTCTGAAGTTGACAGAGATAATCCTAGAAGGTTTGTTTCATAAGCCCTTTTGGCGTATAAAAGGTTTTTTTGTGCACCAAAGTAGCTTACGCTTTAACAGCGCAAGGTGTCGACCCTTTGATCAGAGTTTTCTATTCTTCCCTAGATTAAATGTAAGTAAACTTGGACAGAAACGGGAGCAGTAATGGCTGATTCCAGTCCTTTCATCCCAGTGAGCCAGGGTCAGATCTAATGTGCTGTATAAGTTTACAACAGCAATCTCCTCTTGGGTGTACTTCATAAAGCTCTGAATACGTCCATTGATCTCAGCAACCTTGTATTTACGCGACAATGTTTTCCTCAATACTCTGTATAATCCTACATATAATCCATTACATCATCACTGATCCCTCATAGCTGAGTTATTTTTTTTTTTTTACGGTCAATACAAACTGAGGAGTTGCCATTTTAACCTTTATTAATTCATGCTAGTCCCTCAAAGCAACAGTGTCCCCCTAGTGGTCAGGAATAGTGGGCGGCTATGCGGTGAATACACCTATTCTACCTTAATCACAGTTTAATTTGCATCACTACCAAAACAGTTTAAAATGTTAAGACAATGCCAATGTCACATTTCAAGGATAACTTTACATATTCTTTATAATGAAACCACGATATGTATCTCATGCTCCCACCATGCACATCCATGATGAGATGTGCAGACACATGAAAAAGGAGTCGGCAGCTTGTCACAATGGCATTTGAGTTTGTGTGTCGGGTGCGATGCAAAGGGGTTTGTTATCCAAAATAAGAACGAAAAAAAATCCCGTGTCAGTGGCACAACAAATGGCGTAAGAATAAATAAATGAACAAGCGTGCCGTTTGTATATTGCTTCCATAAATCAGCGTGAGATCATTTAGCCCAGAAAGAGACAACATGATGGACTGTGCTGATAATCACATGCTAAGCAAATGCTCGACAAATGACTAACACCAGGCGCAGTGGTGTTAGACATAGTGCATGCAGGCAGGCAGGCAGGCGCACACACACACACACACACACACAAACACACACACAAACACACACACACACACACACACACACACACACACACACACACACACACACACACACACACACACACACACACACACACAAACACACACACACACACAGGCACTCATATGTGTCCACTCCTCCAAGCTTGCAATTTTGGAAATGGGTCAGATGTGACTTAGATTTATGCATCTTTGTGTTTGTCTTTGCGTGTGTGTGTGTGTGTGTGTGTGTGTGTGTGTGTGTTGTGTGTGTGTGTTGAAGAAAACAGTGAGGGAGTGACTGATGGAGCTCCATTGTGGATGTGGCAGAATGCAGATGTCTCTCAGAACTGCCTGGCTATGATTTAATGATGAAAAGCATAAGGCAGCAGACTCGGGCTCTGGAGAGGCAGCAGCAGCAGACTCCGTCAATATCAGAGTCACAATGAAAGAGGCGGAAGATTGTGATTTATTTGTCACTTTTTATTTGAGTGTTGCTCACAGAGGCAACTTTGGGAACTCTTTTTATCTTGCACATCTTTCACCTTTTTTTGAGCCGTTTGGAAAAAAACCAAGAAGATGTTTTCATTTATTCGTTTGACTTTGTTTATGTCAACAGAATGGAGCCCTGGCTCCAGAGGACATCTGGATGTGGTGTTGACAGGAAGCAGGAGTCTATCTGCCGCTAATGTCTCTCTTGATTAGATGTTTTATGGGATGTTACGGCGTGTCGGGGCCACAGAGGGAGGACACTGTGGGGAATTGTGTGTCTCTGACACCTCCCTTTCTCCAAAACAAACTTGTTTGTGTCACTGCAAAGGTGTGAGAACGGGAGGTGACAGCAAATATGAAGGGGAAAAAAAATCAATCCTGCACAATAATCACATTTGTGGCCCCTTTTGTCTGTGTCATTGGTGCACTTTCCAAGGTGTCCAGCAGATGGCACAGCACCTTTGGTCTCCAAAGGGAAGGGAAGGGAAGGGAGGGAAAGGGAAGGGGAGGGAGGAGAGAGCCAGGCAGAGAGAGAGAGAGAGAGAGAGAGAGAGAGAGAGAGAGAGAGATTTTTGTGAGTTTTGTTTTCCTGCTTGACTGATCTCCCTCAGCGGTCTGATTGTGAGAGAGGACTCGTGGGAAGTGTTCTCTCACCGCAGGTGTCAGACGGCTGATAGATACCATTATTTGCGGGGGGTGAGGAGGTTGCATTATTGTATGTGTGTGTGTGTGTGTGTGTGTGTTTCTAGTCCATGTGTGTGTGTGCGTGTGTGCTTCCTCCCATTAAACGTCAACCCTGATAGAGATACCCGTGTTGTACATTGTATTGGTTTTGGAAGTTGTTTTCCACGTTCACACTGTGACTCCATATGGTCGGAGGAGGGGAAAGGCGGCGAGGCAGAGAGGGGGGAGGCCTGTGCTCCCACTCATGAGACCTGCACCTATTTGTTTCCTGTCGCATAAAATCAGACTGTGTGTTGTGTGGTATTTGCCTCGTGTTGTCGTTCAGTGTGTATTTAGTCAGCGAGTGTGACACGTGTTGACGTGACGTGCTCAGTGCGGCCTAAACATGTCAAAATGCACTGTAATTATATGGCAACAGTCAATGTAAACAACAACAAACAGGGATACTAACACACTTAAAGGACCGGTGTGCAAAATTATCCCACTTCCTCTTGGTGAAAGGACCTCTCTGCCTTGTAGCCCACAATGGACATGGTGATTCGGGGCGGCAACGTGATACTTTACCACTAGGTGTCAGTAAACTATACACAATGTACCTTAACGGTAATCATTTTCATCAAAAGACAAAAGATAAATGCAAATTTCATACAGCGGTGAACAAGATAAGCTAAGTTAAAGTGAGCTAAACTAAGATTAGACAACATAAGGTGAGCTATAAGAAGATATGAGTATATACGAAATAACCTACCTACCTACCTACCCAAACACCCCTCCATCCATCCATCCATCCATCCATCCATCCATCCAACCAACCAATCAACCAACAAACCATCCATCCATCCATCACTTTGATAAACAGTACCTCTTGAAGGATTTGGCCACTTTGCATATCAAACACAGCCTGAGGTTGATCAGCTGAAGGCCATATCTCCACTCTCCAATGACACAGTTTCCATAAACCCATCTCATGTCTCTCTCTTTTTCTCTCGCCCCCCCCCCCCCCCCTCATAATTTGCAGGCTTTCTGGATTTTAAAACCCTAAAGTGCAGCTATTTGCTTTGTGTTTGTTTAAGTGAGTGTGTTTGGTCAGGCAAATTATAAAAACAAGCGGATAATAAGGGTTAGCAGGCGCGATAAGCCGTAATATCTTGTAAACTGGCAGCAGGGATAGTTTAAGCCGGTCTTATGCTAATATTACTACGAGTGACTGTCAGCCACAGAGAAACACAAACATCTCCCCAACACGCTTAAACCCACAAATAAACACATGCGCCACTGACGGCACCCACAGACATGCACAGCGCCTTTATTATGAAACTGGATCCACCCTGTTTATGGCTGCAGAGACACCTCCATACACAGAATGGGGGGAAAAACCATGAAATGACTCCTTTAATTTAACAATCCATCTTTGAATCGATACAAAACAGTGTGCTCTGAATGCTCCTCTCATTGTTAAGCAGCGGTGCTGAGTAAGCGTGAAATCAGCTCCCTTACCTCAGGACGGAGGTGAAGGAGAAGCTGCCAGCGCTCCTTTTGGCATCAGCGGGACGGAAAACACGCAAAGTCCCCGCCAATTAAGTGCCGAGTCACCGAAGGACGTGTCCGTGCTTTACAGCTCCCCTCGAATCTTCGAGGCTCATGAAGTGTTTGGGGTTTTTTGTTTCACAAAAGGGTTTGAAAAGCTGATCATTATTTACCTTTTATAGGTCACTGTTATCTAAAAGACTTAACCCATCTTCTGCTTTTTAACTTCACTAATCCACCCATCCATCCATGCATCCATCCACTCACCCATCCATCCATGTATCCATCCATTCATGCATGTATGTATACCCACAAGCATCCAGCCATCCATCTATATCCACTGACTTAACCATCCACACCCATCCAACCATTCATCCATTCACCCACCCACCCTGCCAGCCATCCATCTATCTTTTTCATCCATCCATCCATCCATCCATCTACCTATCCACTGTTTTCATACACTTATCTTTTTCTCTAGCCGTTTCTCCGTCTATTACAAATTCATATTTCTATCGTTAAAATATAATCACCATGCCCTTAAAAATACCTGCCTGTTTGCACCTCAGTTCCCAAATCAACATTGCCCCCCCACCCCCCTCCACCCACCCCTTATTTTCCATCCACCCTTTTTGTTTAATTGAATGTTGCATGAGCCGTTCTAAAATATATAATGAGGTCATTTGCATTAGACGGTGCAGATTGGGTGACCTTTGCTTTTGCCAATAATTACTGTAAATCCCATCTCTGTCTGTCATCACCAAGCAAGGATGTGGCAGGGACCTCTCTGAGCCCACGAAAGGTTAGCTGCAGGCTCGTATCTGGACTTATGAAAAAAGCCCCAGGAAAATGTCATTAGAGCGCAGGGAGAAGACACTTGGAATTAACAATTGGAAATTCAATCAGGGCGGCTTTAAGGATGGAGTGTGTGGGCGGATCTCCCATCAGAGTCGACATGTCCCAGGAACACTTGTGGCTTGAGATATTTCTCTCATAAGTGGGGAGAGCAAGGGTGGGAGGGGGCACCCTTAGGGGGCGGACTTCTGTTGAATCTGCAGGCCACTTTGACTCTGCCAACACAAACTGACAAAACAATCAGGCTGTGCAGTAAACATGAAGATGCCATGTCAGACAGCCGGGTTAAAGGTGCAGTGTGTAAGACGTGTTGTGTCCATCACCTCACCCTCACCCTCTGAGCATGGCGGAGAACCTGTGGTCGACTTCTGTTGTCATTTAAAACTCAACCGATGTCTAATAGGTCCACTTTTACTACTGTAAAAACATGGCGGCCTCCATAGGGAGGACCCGCTCCTCATTGATGGGCTCCTTTAAGGGAAATGGAGGAAAAAAAGAATTTAGGTGATTATAAATTCATGAAAATGTCAGTATGAAATTCTATGAAAGTGATAAAAATGACTGAAGTTTTACACACTGCACCTTAATTGCGGCTGACCTCACACCGTGCTTTAGTGCACCCTTCACCTTGCTGAGTTTTTTCTCCAGTGCATGTTGTTGTGTCCTTTGCATGCCGTCGTTGGTTGTACAGTGAAACGTGACCATTGTTTTTTACCATATGTAAACCCCGCCCCCCTTTCCCCGTCTATGATGCGGCCCAAGCCAACGCACTAGATCCAACGACCTTCCTTCCTTCCTTCCTTCCTTCCTTCCTTCCCTCCTCGTCTTGTGATACAGAAAGAAAAAACCGACCTCCAGATTTCTATTCATCCTCCTCACTTTGTAATTTGATGTTTAATACATTCTTACATCGTTCAGACAAGCTGCTTATTTCACACTGCAGTGCTGATCTGCAGGCGGTGTGAAAAAAAAAAAAATAGACAAAATAATAAGACAAAATTAAAATTTTTGAGGCGGCAGAGCAGAGCGCTAACATCGTAGGCTCTGTTTTGTGCTCTTATGGTTCTAGTCGCAGCGGCGCGTCACGTTTCACCTGCCGGACGGCTCCCAGGAGAGCTGCAGTGACAGCGGCCTGGGGGACCACGAGCCTGTGGGCAGTGGCTCCCTCCTCACACAACCTCTCCCTCTGGTGCAGGCGCAGGACGACTTCTACGAGCAGGCCTCCCCCGACAAGAGGACCGAAGCCGACGGCAACTCCGACCCCAACTCTGGTGAGTCACTGGACTATCACTTCCCCTCATTGTCATTGCTTGTGTAAAGTGCCCTTAAATGTGCAGTGTGTACGATTTGGGTTCGACCTCTAGAGGTGGAGTCGCCCTGTTGTATCCATCACCTCGCCCCTCTGAACATGCAGGGGAACCTATGGTCGACTCCACTGGTCGTTCAAGCTCAAGGGATGTTTGGTACGTCCGCTTTTACTACTATGGAAACATGGCGGCCCCCATAGAGAGGACCCCCCTCCTCATGAACGGGCTCATTTTAGGATAATGGAGAAAAAGAAAACATTTAAGCGATTATAAATTCGTGAAAATGTCAGTATGTCATTGTTTTGTGATTAAGTGACAAAAATGATCAAAATCGTACACACTGCACCTTTAACCCTAACCGTTCTAATTAGAGGCTCAAGCTTCACTGTTTGGCTATAGAGTAAACCATTCAGACGAGAATCTGCGTTATAGATACAGGCCGCTCGCACACGTCTGTCATGTGCACAAGAGCTTTCGATTTTCTTTCAAAATAAAAGCCCTGTCAGGCGGACTTACTTGACAGGTCAGAACTGGCTCGAGAGCTCTTATTTTGTAACAATGGAAGGAAGTGAAGAAGTCGATAGCGGTTTGGGCAGCCCTCCATCTTCACGAGTCGTTAAGTTCCCTGTTTTGGATTTGACAGGGTGTGAGGACAGAGAGCATGTGACAGGCGGGCCGATGATTGGCTGTCGACCATGAGTGCTATACGGCCATGTTTCTATCCATTGTGATGATAACAACAGTGGCAATTTGTCACAATTAGAGCAGACATATGCAATAAGGATAATGTTACCCCAAACAGGAAGTAGTGATCTGGACAACTTAAACGTTAAATGCACACCCAATGGAATACAGGTAGAAAAAAAACAGATTCATAAAGCCTGGGAAACAGCTAAAGAAATTGATTTATGGATGCAGATTAAGTGAATGGATGGGTGAATGGGTGAGTAGTTAAGTAGAAAGATAGATGGGTGGGTGGGTGTTTGGATGGATGGATGGATGGATGGGTAAGTAGTTAGGTAATAAGATAGATGTGTGGGTGGGTGGATGGATGGATAGATAGATAATTGTACTATAGCTCAAAAAACAGGATTAATTTCAGAATGGAATGATGTATTTCGTTTATCTTAAGGCTTTTATTTTGGTGATTGTATCCGTGCAAATGTAGCTAATGATGAACAGCTGTACAGTTTTATTTGGATCCAATTTGGTGGATATTGTCAGTGTTTGATTGGTCTTGTTTGACTTTTGCAGTGAATCAAAGGCATAGAATCAGAGTATGTTTTGTCTTTAAGTGCAGGCTGAGGAGGAAGACAGTGTTTCACGCACACACACACACGCACACACACACGCACACACACACAGCTACAAGGAACGACTTCAACTCCTCGAAAAGAGACAAAAACAGTCATGAAAAACAACATCAGTCTTTATAAAGAACCCAACGTACCAAATACCATTTAATTTAGACTCATTTGATTGCTCAAGTAGGTTTCTAGTGGATACACGAGCGGGTCATTCGTTTCTCAGTTAATCATCCAGACTTGTTCATTCCTCCCCGGAGCAAACCTGGGCCTCCCATAGGCTCCTCACCTATTTGTGAAACTCATTTGATTTATTTAGAGATGATTTCCCAGTTGGAAGTCTTGGTGCTCGGCTGAAGATGTTAACTTCCCACTATTTCTGGTGGGGAGTGTACATCTCCGACCTAGTTTTCTCATTTTATCATTAAGAGGTGAGGCGCGCGCGCTAAGATCAAGCGCATCGCCCCAAGGTCGATGCCAGCTCGCCTGCCGGGGGTGGAGCAGGCAGTGCCGCGTAAACACCAGTGTGTGTGTGTGTGTGTGTGTGTGTGTGTGTGTGTGTGTGTGTGTGTGTGTGTGTGTGTGTGTGTGTGTGTGAGTAAAGCCGTGCGTGCATATGGTTTCATACGCACCCGAAGTTAATGGATGAGCTGGTGGTTGGCAGATGCACTCAGTGAGAAGTGAGTAGGCCTGCTGACTCACTGTCTTCCCAAATGAATGGCACATGGGCCAAGCATGTGCTTGGCCAGTTTTGGTAGTGGCAAGGAAATCACAGTTTCAGTTTGGTTTATAGGGAGCCAGTAAATAAAGGACTGCTTTTTATTACTATATCATATTATATTATGTTATGTTATGTTATTCAATACAAATTGTGGCAACAACTGCCTCAAGTTCTGTATGTCAATGAACACAGTGTCGACATTACAATGACATGTTGTGGACAGTAAACAGTAGCTTGCAGTCCAATTAGAGTAAAAAAAAAAGTAATACAAAATACAATAAGGTATAGAATAAGATAAGATAAAATAAAAATGTCTATTTAAAAATAAAATAAAAGTCCGTCTGTAAAATGAAATCAAAATGTGGATGTGGGTGTAAAAAAAGATGCGTCTATTTGAAATTAAATAACAATGGCTCTGTAGACGAGAGCACAGCCCTGTCAATCATTGAGTATGAGAAGTAGAATAGAAAACACATCCCATATAGTGTAAAGTACAATCGACAATATATGTCATTTCAAAACTGATTTGCTATATGTTTGACGGAAATAGTCAACATGAGTCATGTCCCTTCAAGTAGATGTAAGATGCAAGAAATATGATTCAAAACTCTGTTAATGAAGACAACAACAACAACAACAACAACAACAAGCCACCATGCGCATGACACAACTATTTATTTCTATGCCGTCCACCGTCCCGCATCATTTTGGTCCTAAAGGCAGCATCACTCCGGTGTCTGCGCACAGACCATTACTGGCCGACAGCAGTGGTCTTTGATCATTGACCTCCTGCTTGGCAGGATAATGATTTTACGTCCCCGTCTATGAGAGATGTGTTACCTGCCGCTGTTACTCTCAAACACGTGAACTCTGTGGTTCTGGGGGTTAACTAGTTTGCAGTAAGTCTCTGTCACATTTTTTTTAAAGCCATTTCTGAGGAGGTACAACATGACTTGTCTGCCTGAAATGTATCAGGCAGATGCAGCACTGAGCTGAGGTGTAAAGTATCATCTCACACAGCTCAGAGTAATGCTTCTCGCTGAGGAGTGTGCAGACTCACTTTTATCTCATCCATCACAGAAATGCTCACCTACACCAAGAAAGTCATGCCGTTGTCCATATACGTGAGTTATTTGTTTGTTTGTTTACGGAATAACTCTCAAACTATAGGACGAAGTTCACGTCACATGAAACTACAAAGTACAGTGGTGATTTCTAAAAGAAGATCGAGTGGATCTTAAAGATTTGAAGGGGAACCTCATGGGATGTCACCGGACTGGATTTGCATCCAAAGGTGACTGCTCTTACCACCAAGCCAGTGCCACCCCTTCACTATTATTGTTATTATTTAAATTCCACAAGTGTAGTTAACATTTATTTATTATTTGATTGATGTTGTCATCCATAGCAACATACATCACATGGTGGCTGGAGAGGCAAGGGAATTGATCCCACAACCTCGGGCATTCAAAGCGCATGTTACACCACCGAGCTCCATCCGTTCTTTGGAGGTTTAAGCAACTTGGTTCATTCATTTTTCTTCATTTGCCGTGTTTTGAATAAACATACGATGACACTGCATCGTAGTTCTGGCTGGTTGGGTGGGGGGAGGAATACACTATACAGCTTCACCAGTAGGTGTCACCAAACCTTGCACACTGCACCTTTAAGTGACCCATTACACCGGTGCATCAGCACTATTGTTTAAATGCCACCATCTCATGAAACTCATCCAGCAGTGACCACGTGTATATACACTATGCGCTAAAGTGTGTATTTTAATCAGTGTTAAAGTGATGCACACTTCAGTTATAATTCCAGACGCCACGAAAAACAAGAGAATCACGCACTTTCAGCATCACCATCACGGCAAAGTGCGAGTGTCTATCCACCACTGAAGCCGTCATTAGGGCCCCTTGTCTGGCCTGACCTTGGGATTTTATCCTCCTTATCTTTTGTCCGAAAAAAGATTTTTTTTTTTCCAACTTCCTAATTATCCTTGATGTCATACAGAAACCTGGTTAGCCAGAATGCGTGGGCCCATGGCTTTCATCAGAGCGAGGGAAACGTACACACAGTGTGGGAGTTGTGAAAGTCTGATGTCTCACAGTGTTTTTCTTTTTTCTTCTCCTTTTTTTTCTTAAAGAGCACAGAGGTGAGCACAAAGAGGTGTTTCATATTTCTTTGTTACTTGAATATCTACTTAAAGCTTGGGCACCTTGAATAAAACACAGAAAACAAAACATGAAGAGAAGGAATAGTTAAAAGTTGAAAGTTAAGGAAATCAGCTTGAGTGACTTCAGGTTGAGGAAGTCACATGATCGAAGAAGAAGAGGTGAGACCTTGCCAGACCCTCTTCCCAGTGATGGTTGATTTTAAAGAGTTGAGTGTAGAGCTGAAACAATTAATCAATTAATCGACTCTAATCGATTATAAGAAATATTCAATTACAAATTCCCTGGATTGAATAATCAAATCTTTAAGTCATGTTTTGCTGTAACTGTTTTAAGATTAAGGATCTTAAGAACTGACGAAACATATGCTGCTTCTCATTCACAAACTGACACACACACACACACACACACACTTCCCAGTGATGATCTCTGGGCCAACTAGACATGAAAATATCAGGTGATAAGTCGGATTTAATTTTCAGAGATGTCTTTCACGTGAGTACTATTGTTTTCCTTCTATTCATATAATCGTTTGAATGAATCAAATCAACAAAATTAATTGATCGATTAATCAATATCAGAAATAATCATTAGCTGCCGCTCAAGCTGAGTGTGTTTTCAAGCTTGTTCTCTTAAGTCTTTGTTTTGTTTACCGATCCCCAACACAGCTATTGCAAACGAGCAGGTGCAGGGTCATTAACAGCTTCTCACTGTTCGCTGTCCATGGTGCTGAAGACGAGAATGAATTGATTTAAGGCAATTTGCAGTACGGAGCTCTGCATGAACCAGCCACCGTAAAGCTCAGATGAAACAAATGACACACCAGATACAATTAGTGCTCTTGAAATCATCAGCATGAACACATTACAAGAGAGAGCCTAATTTACAGTCAGCGGTGACAGCCTCCAGCCTTTGGGCGTTTCACACGTTAGTGGGTGGAAGGAAGTTGGGCGAAGTTAACTTGGTGGAGTTGACTTTGATCAGTTTTAGCTCGCCGCCGCCCTCCAGCACAAATTAAGGCATTCTGTCATCAAATCACCGGCTCAGGCTTCAATTGGCTGCGAAGGCATTTTCCATCAATGACAGAAATAATGGAGCAATATAAACACGACTCCAGAAAGTGGAGTAGTATAGAAAAATGATCATTAAGGAAAAGTGGCGTCATGACCAAATGAGATTCTGTCAAAATCCTCCATCTTTTTTTTCTATCATTGATTTGAAATCCTGCATGTTCAGTGAGTTGGCAACAGCTAATTTAAAACGTTTTCAATTCACTAAAAAGACATCTATTTACACCTATATGCTTGTGCTTTAATAACATAAATATCCTAATATTCATTGTTTTACGAGAATAAAGAAAATATCTAAATATTGCCTTCTAATAAATGTAATAAATTATTCAACAAACAAAAAAATAATTTATTTGTCTTTATTCAACACCAATTCTCTATTAGCTATGCGACCAATACGAGAGCATTAAATAGATAATCAAAATATTTCTATCACTGATCACTGTAAGAATTCATAAGGGATCGCATTTTACAAAATCCTGACCAACTTCCGTGCATCATGGGAATGTCATACCCGCCTGCTCCACCAGGGACATCTCTCATCTCTTTGCACCAAATAAAATTGATACATAAAACCCTGCTTCCTCTCACAGCTACAAATCTATACCTACACTTCACATGAAAACACCCCGAGCCACACCAATTAAAAATGATGAGGATTGCGGCCGTTGCCCAGGGTTACACATGTGCGAGTACATGTACTGAATACGTGAGACTCTGCATGGCGTCGCACTGGGAGAAAAGCAGGGAGTTATTGGGCAACAACACAGTTTTGACTGAAGTGTGATTTAAAAGGGAGCTGTAGTGTTTTCATTGCATCCATCTCCAAAAAGCCTTTTCATTTATGTTGCAGTCAAAAAAACTGCAGGATGATTGATTATCGCTTGATGTGCACTAGCTAGTGAAATGAAATTTAACAAGCAGATGTGTCTCGTGTGTGTGTGTGTGTGTGTGTGTGTGTGTGTGTGTGTGTGTGTGTGTGTGTGTGTGTGTGTGTGTGTGTGTGTGCGCGCGCGGATCATCTCCAATTACTTCAACAAGGGGTGTCCCCCTGCAACTGAGTGGCTTAAAAGTGCAGGACCCTGTGGTGGGATCCCTGTCTCACTCTCATTGTTCTCATATCATCTTTGACAATTAACAGGTTTCAAACTTCAGTCTTTTTAGTCTGTTTCATTTCTGCAGTTAAAGAACATGTTGAGATGCTTAGAACTGTTTCCTCAGTGGCAAAAGGAATTTTACAGTGGCCTTTAGAGAATCTCCCACAAGTCAGAATTTTATTTATATCATTTTTTTAAATCCATTTAATTTCTATCTTTAGATAAAGCTATTAAAACCCTAACCCAACAAACAACAGACCCATTTTAGGGAGCACTGTTGGACCTTTTTCCGTGGTAGTTTCCCCTCCTCTACTTGCCAGAAATAAACATAAATGATTGAATAAATAAATAGATAGGATAGATGTCATATTTCATGCAAAACCCAAACCATTTATTTATCTAATAAATAAAACAGTATATTCATATTTGAGAAAAAGAAAAACTTCACATTACCTAGTATGTTCCCCTTGCAACAGTTTCTGATAGATTAATTAAATATATATATCAAAAAATGATGAAAAATGATCAATAATAAAACAAACATGCATTAACAAGTACACTGCAAAACAAATGAGAGAAGAACATAATTCTCTCTCTCAGTTTAATTTTTTTAGACAAAAAAACAAACAAAAAACCATCATGTTGTTGTGAGATCGGTTGTTGTTATACGTCGATGCGATTCCCCAAACTACTACAAAGCAGAAATAATAGATGACAGCAGAGTGCCCAGAATAAACATAGGAGAGAGAGGGAGAGAGAGAGCAGCCAGATATTTATAAAACATTTAAAACAACTATTATTGACTAAAGTGCTGTATGAATGATTTAAAAACACTGCAGAACAAGAGGCTCGGAGGAGTAAGACAAAAAGATCACTCGCACTATCGCACATAGTCAAATACTCAGGGCGCACACACTCACACACACGCAAAACAAGTCAAAAGCTGATAGAAATGTGAATGTGAGATGAAATTTAAATGAGACTTCAGAGCGTCAGGAAGTGAGATAATGAGAAAAGTTGTTCATCTCATCTGCGTCAAAAAAAAAAAAAACCTGTTAAACTTCAAATCTCAACTTTCAAACAACCAAGAGCTCGATTACTCTAATGACTCAGCAGTTCTGGGGGTCAAATCAAAGCAGAGACAGAATGAATCAGAGTTTTAACACAACAACAGGATTGAGTCAGAAGTGTCCTGTGAGACGATGAGGACGGGGGTTTTCATGAACTCAGAGTTTAGTTTGTGGGTGAACCAGGCGCATAAATGAATATGTTTGGCACTTAAGTCAACATGAGAGCAGACCCCAAACTTTGATGATGTCAGCAAAATACAGAGTTGTGAGAAAATAGTCAGAAAGATCACCCCATAGTCAACAGTCAGAGATGTGTGTATAGCTGCAGAAGGCCTGGTGCAACTTAATCAGGAATCAAATTAATGAATCCAAATAAAATACTAATGTGTCTTTAGCCGTATTCTATGATGGAGTTTCATACAGAAACGAATGGATTTTTACCACACTTTGTCGATGTCATTTAAACATAAAATAGCCTCAGTAGCCTGAGGACGCTTTTAAGGAAAGTGGTGTACAATCACTCCCACATATATTTTCTTAAGTATCTTTATTTACTTTTGAAAGGCAACTTGGTTCTACAACTTCACATGTCATTACTTTTATAGCAGCATATAGACTCAGTTTGTGGAGGCTGGAGATAGTGTTTTTAAATACATTAGAGCCTGACGTCCACTATTGTGTGAGCAGCTCTTAGGTTCATTTGCTGTTCCATGATAATCATGAATCTGTATTTATTTTGGTTCTATAGATCAATTTAAGTTTTGCATCATGTAACCAACAAATGTAATCATGTATACTGTACTCCAACTATCAATCATCCAAACAACAAATCATAAAATGTAATTATCTATGTGTGCATAACTGTCATCACCAAACAACAATACATAAATATAGTAGAGGAAAAGTGTCACTTATTAAAAAAAAAAAAAGTTGTTTTTTACACTGGCAATAAATAAATAGATTAATAAATAAATAATGAAGATTGAAAAAAAAAATAGAAATTACATATAATGATCATTTCATTTTTTATAATAATTATTATCATCATAATTATTATTAGCTTGTTGGAAATGCTACTATTCCTTTTTATTGTTGGTACTCAATGTGCTAATTAAGTTCATTAAACATTGTTTGCAGAAATAATGGAAAAAAAGAAACCCTTATTGCAACATTTATTGTTTTTATCCATACGCACTTGTAGAAAGCTGATAAATCTATGTCAACAGTGGTTGCTCATAGTCGTTGTTTTACCCTGTGGGACAAATAATCCTCCTCCCACTCATTCATAATTACATCGCATTAGAGGTGAATCAAGGGTGAAGCAGCTCACTGCACCTCGACACCTGCTTCCACTGATGTGCAACAATAGGAATTGTTTACTTGTCTCGTTTTGTTTGGTATTTGGGGATAAATGCAGAGTGCACATTTTATTTTATGGGTAAAAAGTACAAATTGGTCTGTTGTACGAAAATCATTCGGTTTGCTGCTTGTGTTCCTTATTTTCTTGGTACACTGTGCTTTATCCTGACAGGTCAGAGTGACTGTCCTTTCCAAAACAACCTCATCCACTCGTCTGTGTAACGACTGTCCTCTCCAGTCGTGGGTCACAAGCTGAGATGACGGTCGCATTAGTTAAACGGGAATATGGGAAAAGGCCATGACTCAGCAGAATTTCTTCTCTGGGTGTTCAGGGACATAACGACAAGTTTTAAGAGACTTGAACAAATGGCGTCGCTCCATAGATGAATAGACATATTCGAGCTTTCGCACATCATTTTCGTACAATCGGAAGGTGGTTTCTTTGTCTCACAGGTGTGGGCAGGTATTGGAGTGGGCTGGTGGAAATGGATCTGTGGAGAGCTATTTAAAGATGAGTGATATTAACAGGAGCACAGTTCACCGTGACGGTTGCTTGTACTATGCATGCAATGACTAAGTGACAGAAACAGTGAGGGTGCATGGTGAGTGGATGAGGATGGTGCTTGTTCAGATAGCACAGTGTGACTGGGTATAGAAGGGGGGGGGGGGGGG
>JAFBJT010003401.1:9056-35654 GCA_016785325.1 Chascanopsetta lugubris | reverse complement strand
CGTCTCATGCCCGGACAGTCCTCTGACGGAGAAAGTAAAAGGCTTGGCTTTGGAAAGTATCTTGATATTCCCACACCTTGATTTGAGTCCAACGCTGTGATTCACTGAACTAGCGTCGTTTTGCTTTCGATGTGTCAGTGTGGAAGTGTTAAAACTACTTTGACACATTTCATTTCACTTCATCGCTAACATTCAGAGCTTAGTGTTGCTGATACATCATATTCACAGTAGTATAAGGCCACTGTGACCTTGACCTTTGACCCCCACAACAAATCTGATCAGCTTCTCTGGAATTCCAAGTAAACATTTCAAAATGCATTTGAAATTGTTCTCAGATTTTCCCTGGTATCGGGTTCACAAATATAAAAATGTGTCACGAGCGGTCGCAGCAGCCATGAACGTTGACCTTTTACCATCAAAATCAAATCAGTTCACTCTTGAGTCCGACTCGGCATTTGTGCGCATTTTGAAGAAATTTCTTCCAGGTCGTCTTGAGATCATGTGTTCACAATTCACAAAAATGTCTTATTTGTGTGTCACTTGATATGGTGTTTCGGAGAGATCACACTCACAAGAATACACGGCCATTTTTAACTGTAACCTCCAAAATCAATACTTTTTTTGCCTAGCGACGTCCTTTACAGGATTCTTAGAGTGAGACAGACGGAGTGATATTAAATCAAAGGTTGACACTGACCTAATAAAGAGTCCTCTCCCCTTGTACAATAACATTTACGACCGGAATGAAAATCAACGCACATTAGCCGCTGAACTGCGTAGTATTTTTTACCTTGCAATAATAAACGTTTTATGCTCCAGTCGTAAAAGTCAAATCTTTGGTCTTTCTTCAGAGGAACGGCCATAGCGAGGACATCCTGTGTGCGGCGCAGTGCCCCCCCTCTCTCGTGGCCACCGGCAGCTACGACGGAGAGATAATCCTGTGGAACGTGATCACCGGACGGATACAGTGCCGCTTTGTCACCCCCGAATCCCCGAGTGCTGAAGGTGATACCGCAGCTTCAAACCCAATGATGAATGATGAATGTGCCGCGTCCGCTAAAATAAATCCCTGTGAGCGGCACATTATGTTTTTATCGGTTCTGCAGGACTGGACTTAAGTGTTCCGTGCCTCATTTTCCTGAAGATCCTCAAGGTTTCCTCCGCCACACTTCTGTTGTCCTCCGGGGCCAAGGGTGAGAATTATGACATGAATTACTTATCATAGCGGCAGATTTCCCTTTACAGCCTCACGCAAGTCTTTCACCGCGCTGTTAATGATGTATTTTCTCTTTTAAAGGTTGTATTAATATTTGGCAAGTGTTCAGCGGAGGAAAACTCCTGAGCAGCTTCAAAGCCGTAAGACATTTGACTCGACAATGTTCCTCAGTTAAACGTTCAAAGAGCCGAGCTTGGGTTTATTTCCCTTCTGAAAATGTTGCTGATTGGAGAATATTTCAGTCTCTGTGCTTCTCTGCTGAGCCTTGCAAAACATCTAGAAGGTGCCTCTTTTGCAGATGATGCACTTAATGTCATGCGGGGATCTGAACAATTGCTGGGGCATCTCCCTAAAACTAAAATAGAATATGTGCTGGTGAAATTCTCCCAGGAAATGCACAGAAAGTCATTTCATCCTCACCTGGCAAGAATCCATTAACATATATTGAAAACTATAATATAACTATATTGTAAATTTTATTAAAAAGGGGCAATAATTTGTATATAGTTAAATATATAGAGAATGTATTTCTAAATATACTTACGTTTCAACATACAGTATATGACAAAAACGTATTTTTTTTAAACTTTTCCTAAAACTATCATTCTATGATAAGTTGAAACATTGCAATTTTGCAGTTAAATTGATTTTAAAAAATAAAACCACCTACAAAAACGAATGTACTGGATCTATGGATTCTTGATCCGTACGGTCAGAATAAACAAAATAGAAAAATATTTTAAAATCGATGCATAAATTCTCGTCAAACCGCGCTTTGCCATCATCATGTGTTTCACTGAGTGGCTCTTCACAATCAGAGGTGCTTTCATTAACTTTCTTGGTGATTGGTTCCTGCAATGTGTTGCCTTGCCTGATTATTTGATTTGGAGAGGACTATTATCCAGGGGAATGTGTTCCATCTCTACTCTTTGTGAGTGGGAGAAAGTGCCATTTCCAAACAATGAAAACAAAAGCAGCCGGTGACACAGTTGGGCCGTGCAAAGACGAAGAGGTGCTCGTGTTTGTTTCTACATTTCCATTCCGCAGTCGAGATTCCAACAGAAAATCACGAAACTGGCGAAAAGTGGCGACGAGAGGTCGATCTACGCTGCCGACCGGATCGGTTACATCTACGTTTACGACATGAGCGAGTTTTCCCCCGGGCACAAATCCCCCAGAGGTCGATGTCATTCATTTCTGTCTTTAATTAAAGGTGCAGTGTGTAACATTTCGTTTTTTTCCCCCCTTTTCCATTACCCCTAAATGAGCCCATTAATGTGTATTTATATGAGGAGCGGGTCCTCTCTATGACGGCCGCCGTGATTGTACAGTAGCCCGGAGTGGACATACTAAACATCTTTTGAGTTTTGATGACAACTGAAGTCGACCACAGGTTCTCCTCCATGCTCAGAAGGGTGAGGGTGAGGTGACGGATACAACATGTGACTTCACCTCCAAGATGTCAACAAATCTTACACACTGCACCTTTAAACCAACAGCACACATTAGCAGATGTACTTAACTGAAGTGTATATACTTTTTTAAATGTGTTTATTTATTTTTTCTCCATTCCTTCAGCTGAAAACCTCTGGCGGGCCCACACCAGCAGGGTATCTGGGTAGGTGAACTACATTTACAGTCGTAACACAGCAGTGAGTCATGGTTCTGCTTAAGAAATCTTTGTCTGACTGCAGCTGAAGAGTGAATGGACGTTTGGTCGCGTCCCTCACCTTTATCCTCTTGAACATGTAATGCTCGTACGTCCTTGGTGGAGCCAGTCGCCCTCAGTGTGTAGCATCAGTGGCAGCAGAAGTGTTTTCTCCCTCTGCCGCTGATGAACTGGGTGTGTGGAGTTAACGGTGTCGCCGTGTGTCAGTGACAATCTGCCCGTGCTGCGTTCACCGGTGCAGCAGAAGATTCAGAGCGCTCCGCCAGAAACCTTGTCTCCCATTCTGTGTCGTCTCTCTCCTCCATTCTGGTCCAGGCTGCAGATTGTTGACAGTGATCAAGTGGTGCTCACTTCTTCCGCAGACTGCACCGTGCGTCTGTGGAGCAGGAGAGGAGAATTCATAGGTGGGTGGCGCTTTGCATCCGTCAACCTCCACGCTCTCCGTGGAATCAATGCGCATGCAACGTTCGCAACATTCATCTGGAACGCGGTGATTGAATCACAACAGATATCTTCATTTCAGTGGCAGCATTGAGGCTCCTGCAGCACAGGTTGTGTCTTTGGCCCATGTGGCCCCGTTGTTCCTCCCACTCGCTGTACGGTTTAGCAGTTTAATTAGGTTTCGTCTCTGTGTTGGTGAATGACCACAACTCCTCCGCAAGTGTATTACCTTGCCGCAGGTTTACAGTGTATCAACTGGGTTCTGTTCAAATCCATGTGAAATACATACACTCTGTGTGGGCCACACACTCACTACCACACCAATGTGCAATCAAAAGTCAGGCTTCAGGTTAGATTGAGGTTCGGTGTAAAATGAGCTAGGTTTTGGTGAAGACTAGATTTAAAGGTGCAGTGTGTAAGATTTGGTGACCTCTAGAGGTGAAGTTGTGTGTTGTATGCATCACCTCACCCTCACCCTTCTGAGCCTGCAGGAGAACCTATGGTCGACTTCAGCTGTCAATAAAACTCAAAAGATGTTGAGTATGTCCACCCTGGGCTACTGTAAAAACATGGCGGTCCCTGTAGAGAGGAACCTGCCCCTCATGTAAATATACATTAATGGGCTCATTTAAGGGTAATGTAAAATGTAAAATGCATTATACATTCATGAAAATGTCAGTATGTAATTGTTTTGTAATCTTTTTAGAAGTAACAAAAATGAACAAAATCGTACACAACGTACCTTTTGTGTGTGTGCGTGTGTGTCTGTCACTTACACTTGGCCCAATCTAACGAAACGTTAAAATGCAGACTTTTGGTCTCCGTGCGCTCAGGAACCTTTGGACAGTCTGAGAGCTGGAGTGTCCACAGCCCGTCCTCCTGGACGCACCCTGCGGTTCCTCACGAGGTTCTGATCCATCCCTTGAGCTTGCCGGCTCATGAAAATGTCAAAACACACCCTTCAGATGAAATAGATGGTGACGCGGCCGGAGCTGATCGGGCCGGGTCAAAGGTGAGCACCATTCACAAATGGGGAGCCAGTCCTCTGCCACTTCACTGTCCACGTATTGAATACTAATCGCCCTCCCCTGTTCCCTCGCGGCGTAATTACAGTTAGCGACGCCCGGTAAGTCGAGGCTTCTGCCAACAACCATCAGATGAGACCGGGTAAGTAAAAACCATAATATCAGCAAACACATCTGTAAATGAGCAGTTTTGTATTTAGTTTTGTGTGTGTGCTGCCTTTTTTTTCTTTCTTTTTTTTTTTTTAGACTCTCTCATGAATTTGCCGAGCATACTAACAAGCTATTGAACCACGGCGCTCCGAGAGACTTTGATACTCTGGAGCCACCAAACACCAGTGTGGGATCTGACCTCTCCCTCGCTACCTCGTATCGATCCTCTTGTAAGCCGCACAGAGGAACTGCAGTGAACTGAGTGAGATGAAACTATTGATCACACATGGGGAAACTGCAGCATCCAATATGATAAGGAAGCAGCGAGCCGCGATGGACTCAAACAATTGTGTGAACAGCGGGCTCTTGTAGTTACAAGAGTTCACGGTTAAGTAAAAGAACGGAGCGAAGGTGTGAGAACGTGAAATGCACATGCTGTCAGTGAAGAAATGAAGGCTTTTATACAGACTTTATACACACACACACACACACACACACACACACACACACAGCCACTAAAATGTCCGTATTGTTGCTGGCAGGAAGTGAACCAGGAAGGCGTGCGGGCCTCATTAGCATCAGACTGAAGCTGCAGTGACATTTATGACTACAGGCGGCGGAGCACATTTGCCACAGACTTAAGAGAATCAATTTAGTGAGTGATGCTCCACAGAAATGCACCAAAGGAATCACACAGGAGGATATATTCCCAGTTCTTACCCAGTCCAAACATTTAAAGGTCTGTTGTGTAAAATGAGAGATGAGTCCATACTAACAATGTTTGCATAACCACCCAAATGCACCTTTTTTATTACCCTATATTGAGCCTTTTATAACATTTCAAATTTGGACTTTAAATGACGGCGGCTACTTTACGGTCTCCCTGGGGAAGGGGAAGGTAAGGGGTATTTTAATCCTGTAGTCATTTTTACAGATCCTTCACGGATGATGCGTCGAAGTGTTTGTTTTTGAATGTGGAAGTGGTGCCTAAAAGATATCGTAGTACAGTTGATTTCACAAAGCCTTTCAGCATCTTGTAAATCTGAGGTGCCAAACATACGGCCCGCGGGCCAAGATCGGCCCGTGAGATGACGACTTGGCAAAGTGTGGAAATGACAGAGAATGACAAGGTTTTGTTTTTTTAATCATTTCATAATTTCCAGATACCCTTGGCTAAGTGTTTTGTGTATCTGTACGTTGTAATCCATATGTGAAAATGATAAACAGCATAATATTGTTGAAATTGCATTATTGTACTTTTTTGCACCAAAAATTAAGAGAACAATTTTAGATTTGTCATTTTTGGTAGGTTATTACTCTTTGATTTGACTAATCCGGCCCAATTGAGATGAAATTGTATGTGGCCCCTGAACTAAAATGAATGTGACACGTCTGTTTTAAATCATTGTTTTGGTTTCGGGGCCTAAACTTCAAATCTGGTTCATTGCCAGTGCTCTTGACCTTATCTGATGACAGATGATTTCAGCAAAAGACGGTGAATACTCCATTTATATACCGTGCATATTTTGAGCTTGCAGATGAGGAAGAGAGGATCCAAGGTTAAGGGTTAGAGGATCCAAGCTGCCATGGGGGGTTTTACCATTTAAGCATGATACACCCCTCCTCAAGGATGACCCACCACAGACCAGTGAGAATATCTGTAGCATTTTGGAGCCTATTTAAGATCTTTCCTCCTGGTCTAAAGCCACGTGTGGGCTGGTGTGTTCCGCAGTTCGTAGTGTTTCTTTTAAGGTTTGCTTTGTCTTTGAGGATTCTTTGCCCTCTAAGAACTCTAGCGGTGAATGTTGCAGCCAGCTTTCACTGAACTACACCTGCTCCAACTGAGCAACTGCTTGGAGATTTTGCTATTGATTTGAGACACAGATAGTTCAGCCAGGCTCACGTTGAAAGGGTTTGACAGTATTTAACATCACAAGGATTTTGCAAAGCTTGATTCCTTTAAACTTCTTAAATGACCTGCAGGCCCATGGGGTTTACAAGACATAGTTTCAAATAACACATGTGGGTAAAAGATAGATAAAAGGACTTCCGCAAAGTTAAACCTTCAAATGAATCAGATGGAGCCAATCAATTCAGAATCGTCGTGTGAAAAACTACTGGCTGCGTTACAAAGGATTGAATGTCACTGAGCCAACTGCCAGATGTTGAGAATATCATTATATCAGAGAGAGAAATATACCCCAAAGTTTTAGTTTTATAACGGCTCTGTTTTACATAATGCCTTTCTGTATCTGTAGAAATATGATGAATTATCTGTAATAAACGTTTCTTCCGTGATCATGGAAAAGCACTGGAATACAATTGTAAACATAAACCAGCATAACCTCAAATTTAAGAGATTCATACTGTACTGCCCTGGCTGGAGCAGTACACCACATAACCTTCATGGATTTAAGTGAGATGTGTATAATATGTAGATGTAAAAAAACAAAACAAAAAAAAAGATACATTTTTAGGCTGAAAATGAATGTGTTCCAAATTTTAGGGTCGGGTTATCAGCCAGTGAAAAATGGTGGCGGTAGAGGTAGAACATTTTAATCATAGATCTGTAGAGAGAGAGAGAGAGACAGAGAGACCAGATGCAGACTTGTTTGTGCGAGCAAAATACAGTGTGACATACAAAAATGAGTTGTATTATACAGTGCGTGAATGCGGCTTGACTCAATCCATCAAGTATTCTCCCAGTGCAGCTTATATTTAGTGGGGACTCTGTTCTTAGAAATCAGACCCACAGAGAGCTTGAAACCTGGCAATTTATCATTCTTTGTACACACAGACACACAATCTCCAAGGGCCTGCGCGTGAGCATGCACGAGCAAGTTAATATTAACAGTAACCGAAGGCAGATTATAGTAAACATCACAACAGCAAATCTTGCGGCAAAATGTCCTCAAAGCCACGGGAGCTTGGATTAGTTCAGAAGTAACTCCAAGTCTCCTATTTAGGGAAAGAATGAACTGTCTCTTTAACACTGGAAGTCAGAAGTGTACTTGGAGGGAAGATTCCCATAATTACAGGTCACGGCTCTCCACAAATTCCATGTATTTCCGTTCCGCTCTAGTTGAAGCGAAAACCACTGTGATCTTTTCTCCCCGAGGATGAACTACCGTCATATTCTCATAACACCGTGGAGGTTGTTCAATAATGAAGTGCAGGTTAAAGCCGTGGAGCCGAGACAGTAATCACACAAAACATGCGGCGGCGTCACGGTGACACAGAACGTCAGACGCTCTGGTTCTGTTGCCAGCAGTGAATCTGACTGCTTCTCGGTGCAGTCGAGTCAGTGTCACTTCCATCAGTGTGCGCTTTCATTTACTGTCACTGGAGAAACAAATTCAGGGTGACGCTTCGGCAGAGACACGTGTTCTCAGTGTGAACCGATCAAAGTCCATGTGGATCAATACTGCATTCGCAGGATGTCGGGAATCCGGTCTGCCGCTGCATTTTTAAAGAAAATATGCACAGATATATATGTATGAGTGAAATTAGAACTTTCCTCATGGAATAACCACACGAGTTTCACATTATGCAAAATCAAAAGGACAGAATTGTGTTTGTTTGCATCGTTCCACGTTTTACACATATGGGGAACATTGTTTCGGAGCATTTTGGTGATATGATGTGTCGAGCAAATATGAATACCATGTGCGTCTTCTCTCTCTCTACCATACAGCGTTATACAGACCACATGTGTCAAACTTGTGGCCCACAGGCCAAATGTGGCCAGCAAGATAATTTGAGGTGGCCCGCGAGAGCTTAAAGGCATGTGATTGTCTAAAAATAAAAGTCCAAAGCATACTGTACATTGCCCATGAATTCTAGCAAATTACATATGCCACATTTCATGTGGAGCAATACATTCAGTGTGTTTACAGATGTAACATGTATGAAAATGCATGCACATTATTTGTAACTTAAAACAAAATTAGACTAATAAATAACGAAATATGAGGTCAGTTATTTTTGCAAGGTATTAATCACATTTAGTCCAATAATTAAAACCGGCCCCTTGAGAGCAACCATAATGCTGGCGTGGCCCTGGGTGAAAATGAGTTTGAGACCCAGCTGATATGGACCGTTGCATTGACTCATGTCAAAATCGTAACCATGGACATTTCAGCGTGCAGACTGAAGGAGCAGGCAGTCCAACGATCTTTATGCCAATGTCTCACAGAACCTATCGACCCTCTCTCCAGTGGCATCATTTAACTGCTCTTCAAATAAGGAAACGACCTTTTCAAATGGACTCGTTCATTACGAGCACCTCTGCGAAAGAAAAACCATTTCCCCGTATACGCTGCAAAATGACTTGTCCCTTTAAAAGGTCCCTTCGGTAGGTCCCGCCCTCATTCATATTGGTGGTAGAATTGCGATCTTCTTCCTCTCATGGTCCCATGCAGGGCCCGTCTGTGAATACCTGGCCCATTGACTGACCTCATGTTGCTAGGAAACCCCTTGCAGACATCTTCTGCCGGGAGGTCTATCGCATTCCAGCGTCAGATGCCATCTCCGTGCACCGCCGCCTCTTCCTCTCATTTGCTCCCTCCATCATCCCCCTGTCAATTATTTAGTAGATGACACACGGGGCGTTGGGGGTGGACCATCAGATCAGGTTTTTAGGGTGTTTGTTGGTGACAATCTTTGATGGGATGAGGAGCCACTGTCCTATATCAGCCAAGACTGATTGGTCCCCTCTCTGTCTGTGTTCCTCCCGGTGCCCTTGGAGTCGTGGAGGGCAAGACTCTGGCATAGCCCTTTTCTTTCCTCAGATTGTTGCTGCCAGGCATTTCAGCACTCGGTTGTGTCTCTATGTGCACCTAATTAGAGGAGACTCTTTTTTTTCAAAAGTGACTCTAGTGTTTGTTCAGCTCCTAAGGCAAGAAAACACAACAATGTTGCCTCCATGTTTCCACCAAACTATAGTACAGATAGCGTGGTATCAAATTGGATGACTGACTGAAGTAACAAATAAGCATCATTGCAAGCCCTGCAAAACCACACAGATGTTTCTGATTAATGATGATAATCAAGCTCCAACACAAGCTGAAGTTCCGCCGGAGACTAATGATGTCACTAATCTCTGAGCTCTAATAAGTGATAAAGGAGTCACCTCTTCCACTGACAGGAAGGGGAGACTGATGCCCCTGGTCTGTGCCTGTGCATGTGAAGTGCAGACACTTGTCAATGTGGGTGTTCTTCTGAAGCGTCGGATAAAAACAAGGAACACAAATGAACAAAGTAGGAAGAAACAAAGGATGGGATGAAGAAAGAAATGTTCTGATAAATATTCCTGTGTAGCAACCAGCTGAGCAGTGGATCTGCAAGACTGTGATGTTATGTCATTAAAATCCCTCCTTTTACTGGCTCTGTGCATGACTCACCTTTTCCACTGAAGATATAATAACATGTTGTATGGTGCAAAGAGAGCAGGTCTTATCCAAGGCATTACCAGGTGCCGTGTGTACGATTTGGGTCATTTCTATCACCTCTAAAAAACAATTTCCTACTGACATTTTTCGGGAATTCATAATCAACTATATATATATATACAACACACGACTTAACCACTAGAAGAACCACTCACCAAATCCTACACACTGCACCTATAAAGGATCAGTTTGTAAGAGTTGGGTGATTTCTTCAATTGTAGAGGCAGGTGGAATAAGACAAATTAAATGATTTTTTAAGAGTATACAATCACCTAATTGTTTGAATTGTTTTCATTAGAGTAAAATGATCCTTTTATATGTTTTTTATAGTCCTCTGGGGATGACGCCAAGTTGCACCACCATTTTTTTTTTTTTACAGTTGTCCGGAATGGAAAAACTAAACATTATTGATCCCATAGGCTGCCAAATATCATATTACGCAGTCAATTTATCAATCTAGATCTCATACTCTCAGTTTCTATGAATGGAAATTGAAATAATTTCACATGAGTCTTCCGCACTGAACCTTTAAAAAATGCTATTTATAATCACACCAGCTCTCCTGTATGTGCATGTGAGTGTATAGGGGTGTAGCCTGAAGGCACCACTGAACTTTATTACCCACCATGCTGAGCGGGGCGGTCTCACTGAACCTATCCGGCCAGCAGAGCGCGTCCCTGCGCCTCGCACACCGAGTGGGGACGCCTCCTACTTTCCTTCCTTCCTTCCTCCCTTCCTCCCTTCCTCACTTCCTTCCTTCCTTCCTTCCTTCCACGGCACAACCCCACTCCCGCTCCCCGTGAAACTACGAGAGAGGGAGAGAGAGAGAGAGAGAGAGCGAGAGAAGGAATAGCCCCGGTAGTGTTCGCTGTGTGTGTTTTTACACCACTGTCAGGAAGAGCTCATGCACCGGGACCTTTCCCCCGGCTCCCCCCAGTGCTGACAGGACTCTGCCGGGATGCTGTGGAACAAACCTCCGAGCGGCTCCGAAGTGGCAGCGGGCTGTCTGATCCTGCTCTCCGTCGGTGAGTGCCCACTTTTACTTTAGCTAAGAACAGCTGTGGCGGACCCACAACAACAACAACAACAACAACACACTTTGTCGTGTTTACGTTCGGAGAGGCGCGAATATCCTGAAACGAGACTTGTAGGGGCGAAGAAGAAACAGAAGTAGAAGAAGAAGAAACAGAAGTAAAAGAAGAAACAGAGGAGGAAGAAGAAGAAGTGTGGAGCCATGATTCATTCCTTAACTTCCTAAGGAGTTCAAACCAAAACCATGTGGCGTTCTACGGTCACACTACCCCACGGCGTTCTAAACAGGTCTCTCCATGAGACAGACGCACTCCATGCCGTCTCTTATCCAGTGTTGAAAGCAGCGACAGCTTCCTGACACACAGACGCCGGCGCTGCTGCTGCTGCTGCTGCTGTAGCACCGGTGCTGCGAGTCAAGTCAAGCCCACGGGAAGATCATTCCTCCGGGCTACAGCTACTGGAAGAGCCCCCTCCTCAAACACAGACACGGTCCTCTCTCTCTCTGTCTCTCTCTATCTCTCTCTGTCAGGAAGAATCCAGCAATCTCAGTCATGTGACCCATGTAGTGTTTAGATCAAATCCACAGGCTGAACTGTCACTGGCTCTTAAAGAGTTTTGATGGACCTGTGCCGCGTTCTGTTGCAAGTCACAGGTCCTTAATTCCGTGTCAGTTCTCCCGGGTTCCTGTCTAAACGCTCTGTACCACATCTCCGTGGGAGGAAAAGGGGTGAAAGTCGATCGTGTTGAAAGTCAAGAGTTATTTAGCAGCCACCTGCTATTAGAACATTTCAGATCTTTTTGACTCGTTGATGTTTGCAGCCACCAGAAACTGTAGAAATGACCAGGTTCACTTTGTTTTGCAGGGCAGCAGTGGGTCAGTGGTTGGAGCAGTTGCCTTTGGAAGCAAGGGTCACTGGTTCGGACCATGTTGCAATGTTACTGGCCATGACACCGTAACCCCCAATGGCCCTTTGTGTACTGGTTTAAATACCCCGTGACCAAGATTATTTGAAGATGACATGACCATGTTTTGTTCACCTGCTTGAACCCACCAGTAGGGGGCAGTTAAAGGTGACTACATACTCCACAGGTTCTATCTCCCAGAGCTGCGAGAACAGAATGACACCAATCTGTTCTTGCAGCCCTAGTTTGGGAGTTCTCGCAGCTTTCTCGACACGTCATTGGGCAGAACTTCTTTTTCGTATGGATGTTCAATGACTCTTTTGTGATTGGTCAGAAATTTGAAAAGGGCGTGGTTAATGGCAGAAGTGTTGTCTCTCTCGCTGACGCAGAAGAGGTTGTACACAGATTCCCACAATGCTTAGCAGCACCTCACAAGAATTCCGCTGCCGAATTTCTTGTGAAGTATAAAATGTCCTGACCAGAACAAACTTTGTTCTTGTTCTTGCCAACTCAAGAAAACAACTGGCACACATCCGATTGCCAGTAGTTTGTACCTTGCACTAATTTTTAAATGTATTCGTGCAATTATGAGTCAGCAGTGCATAAGTCTGAAGTCATGAAAATTTGGAAGAATGTTGTATGAACTCTAACCCTTCACAGCACAGCCACTAGTTTCAACAAGAGATTTTTCTTAAACTTCCTCTGTTTGCAGCCATGTACTCAAATTTGGTCTGAATTTCCTATTTGGATGTCTGACTTGAACATCGCTTACATTGTACTTTTCCAAGTCAGACTTTTGTTTTTTTCCCCCCTGAGGTCTGAGTGCAGGGGAATGCAACATTATATGAGAAATGGCACTTCCATTTGAAAGACTGAAGTAGAGCTCCTCACAAGTATTTCACATCAGTCTCGGTCTGAGGGTTCGAGCAATTCTGCAGAAGCTCAGAATACAAGCCAAGTGTGTCTGCATCTGTCGCTGACATCTTGTCTTCCCTCATGGTAGTTTGATATTGTCAAATGTGCACTTTGTTAGGAGCGAATGGCATCTAATGGTAGCATGTTGCACCTAAGAAATATCTGAAAAGGTAAAAGTATATTAACGAGCCCACATCTCTGCTTCCCTCCTCACAGTGTCAGTGAGTTTTTTTTTTAATGGTTTCAGGCATGAAATAGGGTCTTCGGTAGCACAAGCCTAAAGTCTGTGACATACCATAGAGCGCATTCGTAGACCAATCCTGAATTTTTATGCTTTCATGACGCTTAAAAGACTTTGGCTGAAAAGCAACTAATAGACTGTAGAGGCCATCGTCAGTTTTCTGTGGTTTTAAAGATCAAATTATTTGACAATGACATAGTACAACCTCAGCTTTTCTGGTGATCACATTCATGATTCCAAAATCATTAAAGTGGTTTCAGATTGTTGAAAGTGTCTTTCATCTTAGACTTGTGTTTGCAATCACTTGCATTCAGTGCGAAAAGTCCATTGACATTTTACTGTAAGAACCACTATGATGAGATCTTACAGGTTTGTCCACAAAGATTTTCATCTCCTCTCTACTCTCCCTATCCCTTCTCACAAACTTCACTTCTCAGTATTTACCAGAACCTATGGTAGCCTTCACTAGCAATTAAAATTCAAAAGGTGTTTGGTCTGTTTATTCTGGGCTTCTGTAAAAATAGTTTGGGGCAACATGCCAGTCTTGGTCTGCTGCTGATGTAAATTTAAAGGGCTAATTCTAGAGTAATGTTGAATTTGATAGAACAAGATAATGATAGAACAAGATAGAACAAGATAATGATATATTTCATTGTCCGCTCCTATTTTCCATCCCTATTCCTGTTTTAAGTAAATTGGATATACAGTACACACACACACACACACACACACACACACACACACACACAGAGACAGACCATAATCAGTGCCGTGGCCTCTCCTTTCGGCAGGGTGCAGCTCTCAATGTGCGGCTGCAGCTGTGCAGGAAATTGCAGTGAGTGACCAATATTGCATTGACCCACTGTACCACGAGGATGTCCACCCGGACAGAACGAGATAAATGCTGAGCGTAGGATGCTGCCCGCTTTGCGGGGACTGAAAATGTGCAACATTTATATGTTGGGAGAAAAAATGCCCGATTATACAAAGACCAGGCGAAATGTCAGTCTAGTCTGAAATATGTTTTCTGCTCAGACGCAGTGAGGAATGGCCTTTGAAGCTTGTGCTATGAGGACTATGAGGAGCCACGGTCACTGCTGCAATCCACCATGTTCTGTGTAGACAAGCCAAAGCTGTGTTTGTGTGTTTGGCACCAAGTCAAGCACGTTTAGTGTGGCCACCAGTCTCAGATAAGGCTTCTTGCCTGTTCCCTCTGCATGTAATATTCATGCATCCAACATCAAGGCTGAGCCGAGGTTAGAAGAGTGTCCAGTTTTGTGACATTAGGGTGCCATCACTGCTGTTATTTGATGATGCCGTGTGTGAGGCTTCAGCACACTGCCATTTCTGATGTGCAGTGGAGCGACGTACAGATTTACTGTGGCATGGTTGGGATGGGTGGCAGCACCTCTTAGGTTTGAGGCACTGCCCTCAACACAGACTGCATTTCAATGATGCTGAATGTGGAGGCTCCATAAGGTATAATTTTAAAGATGGATACATGATGATCTAAAATTCATCTGTAAATACTGAAGTCAGATGACTATTACAGTTTGATACTAGTTTAGTTCGTATAGTTATGCTCAATCCCACAAGTGTTGTCATTTCATTGTCAACCGCTTATCCAGAGGTTTGGATCACAGTACACATAGGGTTGGAAATCAATGTTGTGGCCAGTGACATTGCAGCATGACTCGAGCTGGTTTCTAACCTAATGTAGTGGCCTCTGCTACCATAGGCAGTTGTTCTTACCATTGAGCCACAGCTGCCAGCAAAAGTATTGACTTAAAGTAGAATGCCACTTGCCCATAGTTTTAAATGGGCACAACATATGAACCCACGTTTGAAGCCACTTCATCAGTACTTTTATTTGGAACTGTGCCTAAATTACACACATAGATATCAGCATTATAATTGTCCATTTCTTCCAATTATATCCATGAATTAGACCTAGTAAATTGCTGAAAATAACAATTTCTTATGATGTAAAAGATAATATGAATTGCTATTGTATTTTTTTACAATATAATTTTTTTAATATGATATAGTTCGTTGTGACTGGTAAACTTGGCCACGCCTACCTAGCAAAGGAATGGGGTTTTTGAGCTGTAATTATTTTTTAAAACATCCTAAAAACGACTCTATGAATAAATAGAATAAAATGTTTAAAAAAAACGCATATTCCACTTTATTCACCAAGATTTGTGGAAATCCATCCACTGCTGAAAATCACAGAAACTGACAGGGGTGAAAACAACCTCTGTGGCAGATGTCACAAAAATGAATGTTACAAGGTGACTGGTCCATATCGAATTTTATTTATTGCCCTGAAGCAACTTCTCAGTCATGTGAACATGTCTTCTTCCTGATTTTTTACTCACCTGTCAAAAGGAATATGGATCAACTCCTTGTAAAACTGTAGCATTCCTCCTTCTGGAGTGTCAGTTCAGGTGTTTCATGAATTCTTTCCAAAGGACGGTGGTGTTGATGCTGGTCATGAAGTGAGAGCTGAGCCACTGAGAGAAGCTCTCAAACAACTGAGTTCACACCCGGACTTTGTTCTGGCCGCCAGGTCTTGGATAACGAGGGCGGTGACGAATGCAGTCGCACACGCTGTAGCTTGCATGTTGAAGTTTCTCTGCAGGCTGGACAGCCTCAGTGTTGGGCGGCATGGTGAGGAGGTGTATAATGACTTTCGGGTTCACTTCCTGCTGCAACTTCTCCGCAATGGGTGAAGCAAACATGAATGTGATTCAAGCCTCTGGCAAAGATGCTGAAGAAATTACGGCACAATCCCACCTGGTCAAATTTCACACTTTCATTTGAATTTCTGTTGTATCTTGGAACGGTTTTCATGTGTGTTGTATTCACTCTGGCAGAGCTCTGGCTAATGGGACCAGGGCCAGTGTGGGAAAATTAGCTAGCTAGAGCAACTGACCTGGGCTGGAGAGCAGGGCAAGCAGTGCCGCCTTCCAGTACATTCTAGGTGCATGAGTGAGAGCCAGTTGTGGTCATTTGTTTGCAGACTCCATTTCTCACCTATTTTGGACAGTAACTCCTTCATCAGAGGTAGCCGTCTTTCCAAGAAGGCCACAAGCGTTTTTGGACCACATGTTTGGAAATGAATCCAAGCATGATCTGCATCACATTGTCGTCATTTTCCTGTTATAGTGTGACCTGAGGCACTGCTCTGACAGGCTGACAGACACTCTTGGGATTTGTCAGCCAACCTCAGCATGTGATGCTAATTGTTTTACCTGTGGTGAATTGGAGGAAGTGCGATCATTTCTAGGTATGCAGTATGCAAATGTATAACAGAATGTTTTGAGAGGATGACAGTGCTTGTACTTATTCCACCCTACTTTATAAAAAAAATAATTCCTGACTTGTGGTATTTAAGATAACAGACTCAGTATCTGGTGTTAAGTGTGTAGCCTAGTTAGTGTAAATTAATATAAATAAACATCTCAGTGTGTCAGGGGCCGAAATAAATTAAATGTTTAATGAGGTGTTAAGTAAACTCCAGCCAGACGTTATGGGTAAGATAAAAGTAGATGGTATGGGGTGTAAATGGTTGCTGACTGTGCTTGAGTGGGAATGAAACGTTTGAATTACATGTGATTGTAGAGCAGCTTTCAGAAATAGATATTATCACAACTACCTGTTACCCACTGTACATCTGATTTTGGAAAATATTCATTTTTCCATTCACAGCATTGTGACTCATCAATTTTTCCATGTTCAGTTGTTTTGCTGAGCTGAACAACTCACTCCTTTGAACACACAGAGACAGGGATTTAGTGGTCACAACAGAAAGAACTGGAGAGCTTGATACTTTTTTTCACATCATTCCCCATCTGAGCTGTCACATTTTCACTGGAATTCAACCTTGTCACCAGACAAGATCATTCAAGTAGAACAATCCTGCAGAAACTCAGAATTCTGACAGTGTGTTTTCATCCAGTGTTGGTGCTTTTGAAGACTTTTTAAAGCTTGGACTCACAAATCAAGTTCAAACCAATTTCACATGAAACAACATTATTTTCATTAACTTGGCCATTAGAGGTGCCTCTTCCACTGCCTCTCTCAGGTTTAAACACTGATAAATCCCTGATACTTCATATATGATGTCACAATGAACTGGTAAAAAAGAACAGAGCAACATGTCTGCATCATAGTGTTGACTATGACTGAAATCAGAAGAAGGACACTCTCTCATTTGTGTCTGTGCTTTCATGCTAATGGCAAGAAAACTACTATCTATGGAACATGGTTGTGGAAAGGCAAATTAACTCGTTGTTTGTGGAGTCAAAAATGTCTATTTTATAACCATTGGAATGGGGGCATTACTCTCCCGATGAGTATGCAAGCATTCAAGTAGTAAAGCTGTGCTCAAGGCCCTCTCTGGTGGATCACATGGTGATTACTTTAAATAGTCTGATACCCTTCCAATGCATTTTGGCTGGGTATCATGGGTTTCAACATGTTTCTAATGTTAGAACACAATCCTTTCACCTATGGTTCAAACAAAGGTTTAAATCTTGGACAATAACTGCAGTGTTTCCCCCTGGTTCACGCGCAGAGTAGACACTCTCGCGCACGCACACGCTCAGCGGGGGCGGCGGAGGCAGATAGACCGCCACAAACACTTAGAGGGGCAGAAGTCATATCTCTCTTTAAATGACAACAGTCATGCTCAGAACTGGACCATTACTTTCTGACGCGCGCTCTCGTTTCTTCACAGTCTATAGTCGTAATTAGCTCATTCATTCATCATCCTGACCTCCACGCTACACTCACTGCCTCACTCCATGGTTGGTACAGTGCTTCCAGATTGGCACTGAACACTGAATCACAAGGTTCAGAATAATCCCATATGATAGTAATTCTCAGGTAGACTGCCCCCTGCCCCCCTGCCAATATCGAAGGTCTGTCGGTGTGAGCTGAGGAGAATGGAAAGACATCTCACTGTCTGGATTTCAGCTGTGGATTTCAGCTGAATATTCATGTATCTTTTATCTATCGTTTGATTCACTGTATGTGCATCTGTCTTCACCAGCCACTCCACATCACCACTGTTGGTTGTTATTGTGTGAACAGGAGTGCTGGTAATGTCTGTCACTAGTCTTAGAAGAGGTTTGTGAAGAGCTGGATCCAGGTTGAAAGGCCCTCAGCTTTGGGGGATGTGGTCTCAGAAGTGGTTTCTGGATGGCGGCACTGCCAAGAATATCAGCGACAAGCAGCTAGCGCACAACTTCATATTGTATTTTCTTTGCCAGATTAAATAAATTGTGTTTTTCAGTAACGGCACAGGGGAAGTTTGGCCTCATCTCTATTCAGCCTCTTTGGAAGCCTTCAGTTGTCTCACTCTGCCTTTAATATTCCACACAGGCACAGTAATTATCAGAGCTCTTTAAAATCACACTCTGACTGCTAATTAGCACTGGAGTGAGTATAATACACCTGCATAGCTGTACTTGTAAATGCCATTTTTGTTACTTCAAAGTGCTTTAATGTTGCCTCTCCCACTGTTTCTATTACCTCCAGTTTGAAGTGTGAGGATACATAGCAAAGGTTAACTAAAGCAAAGTCTGTTTATTTACTATGAATCCAACACTTGTTTGTAAAGTCCTTTTAAATCAGAACCTAGGGCTGCAACTGACAATTATTTTAAAGGGGTAGTTCTGTTGTTTTGAAGTTATGGTCTATGAAGTTCTAAAGCATTGTCTTTCTACCACATAGAGTGGTTGGATTTTTAGATAAATCAATTAATCATCCGGTAAAAAGTAAAAAAAAAAAGAAGTAAAATAGTATTTCCACCATCTTATTTTTTGAACAACTATCTTTCCTACAGATTTTCCAAACAACTCACACATGACAAACTGATGGGTCAGATGTCAAATTATTTCAGTATATACTGACAGAAATATGAAATGATTGTAAAGATATTTATTTTTATTACTGTCTGTTAACTACCTGAGTATGTGAATTACAGTTTACCCAAGTTCATGTTGCACCACCATGATTTTAGTGCTAAACTACTTTTGAGTTTTAATGATGACTGAAGGCCACCATAGGTTCTGCCCAGTGCTTTGAATTGCAGGGTGAAATGAAGGGGAAAACTGCTAATGCAACTTCGCCACTACATTTCAATACATCCTACACATTGTACCTTTAAATCAGTGCCACATCCACTGTACTAATGATATTAAAAATAATGATCATTATTATATCTAGTACGTCTCTTGATGCATTTAATGTCATGCTGTACCCTCACCATGACATTAGTTTGCTTCCTGCGTCAACATTAGGCGACATTTCCACTGGACTTCTGTGTGTTTTACTAATTGTTAAATCTCTTATTTGGTGCTGAGTAGGAGCCCAATCTGGATATTTCCATTGTTGTCAGGTTGTCTAATTACCGCAAAGATAAATTCATACCAATCTGATCTGATCCATCTGCCTGTCATTGTGTTCTGTAACTACATCAGACATCTCGCTTTATGACAATGCTGATGTAAATTGAGCACCTTGTAGAAAAGGATTCAGCCCAACTGCCTTTATCATGGAAAGTGACTTCCAGAGTATCTCAAATCAAAGCAAGCAACTTCCCATCTCCGCGACTTGATTGAAAATATGTTCATAAACAACAAGCTTGATTACGCAGGTTGAGGATGTGCTGCGATGTGTGTGTGTGAGTGTGTGATGGGGGGGGGTTTGGTGTGGGGGGGGGGTGGGGGGGGGGGGGGGGACACCACCACTACTGCACCTCTCCCACGCCTCTCTCCCCCCTGTGGGGTGAGCCATGAAAAGATGAGAGGCTGGAGCAGAGCTAGCAGAAATGTATTGTGAACTTGAATGTATTCCTGTAAGAAGCTTCGTTTCGTGCCAAATGTTGCATTTTTAATGCCGACATAAAAACCTGTTTGGTCGGCCGGATGACTGTGTAGTCGCCCTGCTCTCTCCACGCGGGTCATGATTTGCTGAATCAGACTTTATGTCTGTGAACTTTACATGGCCATTTGTATTCAAGGACAGCGGAAGAATAGGCCAGATGATAATTTGCCGGTTTTTCTTTCCCCTGCCTGAGGAAAAGTAGCGACGGCAATGGAAGTCACTGTAGTATTTCCCTCAGTGTACAATTGACTGTCTTTTATTTGCCCTTTTATCAGAAAGTACAGGTTTTTATTCTTTTTAGGAGCCATATGTTCTGCTCTCCGAGACAGACGCTTGGTAGCTGGAAGTGATTCAAAGGCCAGTTTAAAGAATCCGTTTCTCTGCCTTTTGAAAATGTAGCATCGAAAGCTGAGCTTGAGTAGAGCTGGATCGATTGAAGAAGATTTTTCAGTTTTTGGCAACACAATAATGAATGTAGAAAATTGTTTATGATGTAGAAAATGACGTGTATTCATGTTGATTCTTACCGTGTCCATTTTTCCTGTATTTTCGCAGCTCTAATATCTTGACAATTGCTCATGTTTAGGGTCACACTTGTGTACTGTGAAGTGCTGTATAGAGCTGAATTAAATCTAAACATTGTTATACTTTGAATAAACAGACCCTCAGCTCTCTGTGGAGGTTGAAGCTCATCAATGTAAATCACAATGCCTGTCAAGACAACTGACACTGACCCTCTGTGTGCTGAGAGAAGCCTTGCTGAACTTGGAGTGATCAGGTGAACAGCTCTCTGCAGCTGCAGCAGCAGTGGTAGAGCTTTGTGGTTCTATGACCCGAGGCTGTGTCCAGATTTATAATAAGTCCCTTTTCTTTTACTTTCAGAACTTTTTTCCATCAATACATCACTTTTCACAGTCCAGCCGATCACGGAAAAGGTTGCATCCTTCAAAGTGTTCACTTTGGAACCAGTTTCCAACAGTTACTTCTTTTACAAAGAAAAAAAATCAGACTCTTGAGTTTTTTGTTTTCTTAATTGTCTTTTGATTTAGAGTTTTTCATAAGAAGTTTAAGGTTCAGCTGCTTTATATTTCGGTTTGAAAACCTCCGGGACAATTACCTATTTAAGCACAAAAATGGATAACAGTTGATACATCAGCATCAGGAGAACAAGATGGCGCCGCCCTTGTGGCAGCCTGTTGCAGCAGCTCCTGCTCACTTTGTGCCTATATTCTTGTGAATTGACTTATTTTACATATGTCCACACTGTGGGATCTTATTTTATCTTCTCCTATCTGTAATTATCTTATCTTTTCTTTATCTGATTTTCCCTGCCTGGTATTAGGCATTTCAAAATAAATCATTATCAAATATATTCAATCAGAATCATTTCATTCAAGTGTTGATCTTTACTGGCACATTTTCCGAAAAAAGAATATATTATTTATATCATGTATAATGATACTACATATATTATTATATTTCAGTGCAAAACAACTGAAAATTCTTACTCTGAAAACCAATCCAGGTTGTTGTCATAGAAACCTGTTTTTCTTGTTCTTATTTTAAAGGCTCTCATTAAGGCTGAAGAATCATTAGCAGCCCTTTGCACATTGTCTCCTTCACATCGCTCCTTACTCTTATTGGACTCAAACACTGAGAAACCCTCATCACAAAAACATGAAATGCAAACTTCAGTGAAGTTTGTCCACATGCAGCAACAAACTATAGATGTTAGTTCCATGGAGGCAACATGAAAATCAAATTTCTCCTTTCGGAAAAGTCTGTGCAACAGCGTGCATTTAAAACCTGAGGTGTAATCGCTGCCTGTTCATCAGGGTATTATTTCTTCTCAGTTAACGACACACACTGTTTGCGAGGAAAGAGGGAGGACGCAGACAGTTTGGCTTGACAGCAGATTTGCACCGTTTCTGAAAAGTGCCCCTGCATCCATTGTTGTTTGCCGCTGCTTTCATGACTGAAATAATTAGGTTCATAATTCGGCGCTGAACTGGTGGCCGCACTCTGGGCTTCACACACACACAGACGTATTTCCAACTTAACTTGGCTCTTTGAATAATTTAAGAGGAAAGATCCCTGGAGGTGGATGGAATTAATCTTTGACCAGATTTCTGCGATTGGCTCGTAAAGCAAAGCCACAGAGGTTGTGCACAACTGCTTTGGAGCACGGTTGTCTCTGTGGTGTTTGTTAGATGTTCGATATTGCTCCGTGGCAGCACGTTCATGCAGCTCCTTCCTACTAAACACATCTGCTGCTTTTTGCTCCTAATGTCCACTGCTGGAATCAGGAAGGGGACTTTAACCCTTTCTCAGCTCTATCATCCAATTAAAGTCAGATTTAAAGCTGACTGGTGCTGCAGCGTGGGCCACCAGATTTAACATAAACCACCGTGTACATTTGTTATCCTCAGCAACGCTGCTGTTCTGGACGCATTGATTTGAAATCCTGGGAATCTCTCAGCGCAGATTTTCTCGTCTGGGAATCGATGGCGGCTTAATTGGACAGACGCTCTCGGTGCTCTAATTACAAACTCAGATGGATGATAGTTGCACTTGGATATCTGAGAACCCACTCACACTCGGCATCAAGGAATTGTTATTTTTCATATGTATGAATAAATAATGAGGATGTTTTTCCCGTTTCTGTGCTGGTGCATGGCGGCTTTGCGGTTAGAAAGGTCACTCCGCCTGAAGTAAAAGAAGGTGTTTGTGGTTTGGGTTAAAAGGATTAATTTCAGTTTCTTTTTTTTCTGTTTTCCACAGTTCACATCCACTTTGTGGCTGGCGACTCAGGAAAAAGCTCAGAGGTAAGTGATTCATTACGTCCCGTGTGTAAATGACTGAGGCCTCGTGGCATAGCTCATCTCTTGATAATTAACGTTAATCATTACTTTCCTGTTCTCTGTATCAACGCCGCAACTACGTGACAAACTGAAGTAAACAACCATGCTTTTTTCCACTTTGGTTGATTGATTGATTGATAATCAGCCTCCAGATCCAAAGTTTAATTCGCCCTGCCATCCAAAACCATTTTCTAATAGTGCAGGATGATTCCTCTCCGTTGCCTTTTTATAAGTCTGCAGTTGCTGCTCGATGAATAATTAACACGTGGATTTGCTCCGCTTCTTATTGGTGTGAGGAGATGTTGACAGTAAGCCTCCTGGCAGAGGTGCTTCGCATCACAGAAAGTGAAGGGAAAGTTACTATCTTCCTTTGCTTTTTACCGGTGTCAGCTTCTATCTTACTACAGAGGAAGTTTCCCCTTTTTTTAATTCAGCTCCAAGTGTTTAAACAAGGTTTAGACGGAAAAGGTCATCAGCTTGGCCTTCTGTGTGTGCGGACTAAAGAAAACTCCCTCAAACAACTGGTCTCTGTTTATATCGCAGTGATGAGAATTATAACAACGGAGCGGTTTTAAAATTCACATTAAGCATTTCAGTGCAGCCTGCTGCATTATCAGCGTGCCTTCAGCGGAATCCTCCGTCGAAGCACAAAAACAGGTTTTTGGGGTCTTTTTTGAAACGATGAAGGACGATTGGCTGTCACGGAGATAAAGTAGAGATCAAAGAAACTCATTATAACACGTCTCCTAACAGTAGAAACATAATCATGATTAAAATTCAAGTCCAGTGTGATGGAAAAAAAGACACAAGGAACTGGTTTATGGAGTTGAATTTGCTGAAACAGCATTCTTGCCGACCTCCGGTGCAGACGGATGAAGACAATAAGCTGGTGAAAAAACAAAAGGGAGTCAATCCCCATTGACTCCCATGTTCAAGTGGTAAAGTTAAGAGGTGAACGAAACATGTTAAAAGCCTGGTGCAACGTACAGCGTTGTCTCAATCAGCCAATTAATGGGCTCTAGACTGACGCCAAGGCCGACCTATCACGCTCTGTGGACCTATCCGTGCTCCGCCCCTTTGCTTATAGTTGGATGAACCAGGAACTAGCAAGATGGCGACAAGTGACTCACCCACGATTTGATCTTAAAAGCCCTCTGCAGAAACCGAAGCGCGATGTCCATTTTTATGTACAGTCCGTGGTTCCTACCTATAAACTTCTGCTCGGCAGTTCCCATGCGAGGCGTTGATGGAAGCTCGCCTTCCTCAGTCGTTTAAAAAAAAAATTGTTTTTCTGAAATCTGCATTTTTAACGCTGCTTTTCAGGCAGAGTATTTTCACTCTCTCTGTCAGACATTTATTTCCAGTAATATTTGTTATATTATGTATTTCCCCTCAAAAGCTTTTCACATCTGAAAAGTAGAGGAGTAGAGAGTAGAGATCAGGCTTTCGTCTTCTTTTTTCTCATCTGCATTGAACAACATTAACAAATTCGAAAGGAATACAAATTTCTGGGTCATAGAAGTGGCCCATTTTAGTCACAGAAAGTCATGTCATTTACATCACGGCGTTGGCGAACGACCTTGCAATCTTTCATCAGCACTCGCGTTTATAACTGAGCGGACTGGAAAGTTAGCACACTTGATTTATTATGTCGGAAATAAAGCAGTGGCTGGATAAAGGAATTAATTGCAGCTCTTTCCACCAAGGATTATTGACTTTCGAACAAAGTGGTGGACTCTTGGGACACAACAGTTAAAGTTAAGGAAATGGTATGGTTGCAAGATTTAAAAGCAAATATACTGTACAATAAATAACTAAGCTTGTAGATGGTGTTTTTTAGGGATTTAGACAATCCAAATACCATAGTTTGTACTTTAGATTGAGATTAGATGTTGGGGAGTGCACAACCATAAATCTGATGGAAACACACCAAATATTAAACGTCAGTGGACTGGAAACATTTGTTGGTTAAAGATTAAATGAATGCATCCTAGCATCAAATGTTTACTCATCATTATTCAAATGTGATTTCCATGCACTTGTGAAAGTCCAGTGTGTAGGTTTTGGATTCATTTATTTCATTTGACAAAAATGTCACGTTATGCCATGTCATGTCATGTGGTCTTCAGCTGCTTATCCAGTAATCTATGTCTCGGGGTATTTCTACCAGTGCACGTAGGGTCATTGAGCCAGTGACCTTTGCTTCCAAAGACGACTGCTCTAACCACTGAGCCACTGCCACCCCCTTGACAAAAATGTAATATGTCTAAAGTAGTCATGAGTCTATAATTGAATGGAATATTCAAATAGAACTTCTGGATATTGAAGTTGTTGTTTTCATCTATTTAGAATGAGATATTGGTATTTCCAATAAGGAGTGGATCCTCTCTGTGGACGTTGCAGTGTTGCACCATTTACAGAATAGATAAACAAACTCTTTAAAGGGCTCATTCTAGGGCAATGCAATGAAAACAAGTTGTGTCGTCAGTCGGTAATATTTTGATTTGAAAACATCATTACTTTTAGATGCTCATTCCATTTCATCATTCAGTTTCTGCCAATAGATCAATTTCACCTCAATCTTAATGAAATCAATACGCCCGAAATCCACTGAGCGATTAGAGCGACGTTCACATGAATTTAAAGCTCAGTGGTCAATGTTGAAGATCTGGCTCTGCATGATGGGGGATTTACCGTCTGGCTTCACACATCTGGGCTCGTTCCATCATGATTATCATCTGCCTAAACCTTCTGTATCTAATGTAGTGTGATAAGCTCTAATCTCCCAATGCAAGGCAGCATCAGTAAAGAAAACTGTCAACAAGCGTTTTACAGCGCGACTCTGCAAACCGCAGGGCTTTGTGCTTGCTCCAGTTGAGAGGGATATTTAAATAGCTTTATAACTTCACTGTAAGAGGATTATGATTTGTAAAGTGTGACATGGCAACAGCTGTAAACATCACAGTTTGATTCTCTGCTGTTTACTTTGAACACCGTCTGTGGCTCGCATATGGATCGCAGCTTTAGCTCCCTGGTTTGAAGAGCGCCTCGAGCCTTGTGATGACCGGCTTGGGTTTAAACTTGGGATGACTCGGAGAAGTGTGTGCTGGCGAGCATAGGTGGCAAGATCATCTGCACCTCCTGGCTTTGACAAACGGGAAAAAACAACAAGTGTAGTACAAATCTGCCACTATAAGCAGGGTATCCTTGATCTCATGTGCCCAGGGGACGTCGAACAGCGAGGGCGTGCGTGCATACGGTGCATAGAGCAAGAAATTATTCACCGACCTCTTCAAAGAGTTTCTGCGCAGCCAGTGGACATCTTGGAACTTTTTGGTGTTGGTATCAATATTCAACTATTCACATCCTCTGAGCAGGCATGTGAGTTAGGAACAATGTTAACATGGTTAAGTTATTAGCACATTAAGTGCCCTTAGCGGACACTTTTATCCAAATGAGCATGCAACACAAGCAACTATCTGGACAGGAGGAACACCATAAGTTGTTTTTGATGAATAGATGGTGGTGTAAGTCAAACTCAGCCACTTCTGTAACAGCATCGAAGTGCCATCAACACCACCATGAGATCCCTATGAAAACATCCACCTCAGCAATCTCTTCAATAACATGTTATTGTCACAATCATCAATATCAAGAAGTGCAAGCTGTTTAAAAGTTTCTAAAGGGTTACGGGCAAGAGTCTAGCTTAAGTGCAGAGGTGTTTGTGAAAACGTTGGGTCTTTATCTTTTTCTCGAAAGTAGAAAGAGTCTGTGGATCAAATGGAGTTGTGTAATTTG
>JAFBJT010003382.1:0-15538 GCA_016785325.1 Chascanopsetta lugubris | reverse complement strand
TTACAATATTTACATAGTCAAACAGCTAGGTTATATCCAAGCAATAATAATAATAATTTTGTACATCATTGTGTACAGTAGTGTGGGTATAGTATGATATAAATGGATATCTATCATGTTTATGATGGTACCCTAGATACTGTATACTGTCATAACCATGTTTACCAAACCACTCAAACTTATAAATCATGTTCAACTTTAAAGTGGTGAAAAATATCAAAACAAGTAACAAATGAGCTGCATGTACGGTTGTAAACACAAGGGAATATATAGTTCTTTCTTCTTTTTTTTATATTTACATAAAGTATGATGCAAAATAATGTAGGTGGCAAAAAAAAAGAAGGAAAAAAAAGCAGTGCCTGAGATCAAACAGCATTTCCAGCAGAGGGGGTGAATATTTGAAATACATGCCCATAAAAAATGTATTTTCTTTGCCTCTGGACTCTTGGATCTATCTGCTCCTGCCCTGTGTGCCCCAGATTGATACTTACAGTGCCTCCCCCTCTCATAAACCTGAGCGCTATCCTGTTGCCTTGACAACTGGTGTGTCAGGGGACCTCATCCTGATCCAGCGCATGATGTTCTCTGACACCGGTTCAGAGAAACTGCGATGAAGATGCGCTGCGAGCGAGAAAAACTCGAGAGCTCATTTTCTGTCTCTCCCCCTCGTGCTCCGGAGCGACTCCTCCTCACCCACCTGATGCCATCTTCTTTATCTCAGCGCAGAGCTCGACACTCGACAGTGAGCGCTCTGCACGGTGAGCTGCACGCACCACTAAGATGGGAAGTGGGCTCTTCTTTCTGTGCAATGAGCCGTATCACTCCGTTTCATTTACATTCCCTTCAGCAGAGGCACTGGATGGGCTGTGCCAAAAAGTGTTTTCTGCCTTGTTTACGCGGTGATGATGAGAAGAAATGCTCTGTCTTCTGGTGTGACTCTAACACATCAGAATGGGCTGGTTTCATCAAATCTATTCATGGCAAAGAAAACCTGACTGGTAGCACCAACCCATAATTCTTAGTGATAAAAAAATAAATAAATAAATAAGCAATTACTTTTTTAGGCAGTTAAATTTCCCGAAATAGTTGTTCATGGTGACACCTACAGTGAGATACCACGCTCGCACTGGTTGGATTTTGGAAAAAAAAAAAAAGAGAAAATCACAATAATAAAAGCTAGCTTGCAGCTCGTCGTGGCTGCCTGTGCTCTCCCTCCAAATCCAGAGCCAAGCCCTTGCAATCACTTATTAGCTATGACTGGTCTGACTAACAGAGCCTGAGCTAGCACTGGTCCGAGAGCGCAGACCCAGGCCGGAGAACAAAGGACGAGTCCTATTCTCAAAGTCACAAGAAAAAAAAGCGTAAAAACAAAGTCTTTGCACACAAACAATCTGACCACCAGATGATAGAGGCAACCAAGTGATTTTAGAAATCACAGACTTTAGTAGCGTCCCGTTTATTCACTGGTATAGAGAAGATGTGAATCAAAACAAAAAAGTACCCTAGCGGCACCTTTAACCTAAAAGGAAGCCACCACAAGAATAGAGAACCTCTCACAGTTGCAAACACATTCAAAGCGAGTTGTTTACTTTTACGGTTTAATGGGCGCATTTCTAGGGTCATGTATCATCAGCAAATAATGGACATCTCTAATTTTACTCAAAAAAAGTTGCCTTATCCATTGAGCCGTCTTGAATCCAAAACATGAACATTAAATTCAACACAAAAAAAACCCCAGCATGGCGCATGCATGCAAACACACACACACACACACACACACACACACACACACCCCTTTTCAGACTGTCCGGACTGGAATTTGCTATACACAATGTAATGAGCATCTGGGAAAAGAATAAAGGCTTTCTTTGTTATGACAAGCTATTACCCAGGAAATGAGGTGGGCCTGAGAATGGCAAACAGCAGTGAAAGTGGCCCGGGTCAGACGTTTACACGGCCCCCATCCAAGCCTTGGGGATCGGGATGCTTGAATGCTGCATCATGTGGGGAACAGGAGCCCAGGGGGGGAAAAGTGGACCATATGGAACAGGGCTGAACAAGGTGGTGTTGGTGGTGGTGGTGGTGGGGGGGGTTTAAAACAGAGAGGCAGTTGCTGTGTAATCACCGCTGTTGCAAACACTGAATGCAGAAGGGCAGTCCTGAGGAGCTGCTGTGTATCAAGTGCCTGAGCTCTGTGTGTTCACGGCTCCGTATGAACTTCTGTACTTCAACTCTCCGCGAGACGAGGCAGCGAAAAAAGTGACGTGAGAGGCCGCGCGGACGTCAGAGCAGAGTTATTTCTGACCACACTGCAAAAGTGCAGTGACTTTCGAATCCACCAGAATAAGGTTGGAGACGGGCCCCAGCTGAGAAAACACGTAAAACATGCTGTGAAATCTCAACTGCGGCTGAGCGTGAATGTGCTCTGCGGCGGTAACACTTTTTTTATGAGCGCGCATGGAAACACGCAACCCCAATTACCCTGCGTACGTAACGAGACGTGGTTTCCGACAGCCAAGCTTCATATGTAATCTAACGACCGTTCTTTGCAATTTGCATCTAAATATTCATCCAATCTTCTCCTTGTCAAAGACGCATTAGTGGACTTTTTTTTTTAATTGATTATAAAACACAGTGACACCTGTGGCCGGAAGGTGACATGCAGCTCTCTTATGCAGTTGTCGGGTGTGAGCTAGCATCTAGCCAGCTAGCTAAAAACGCTGCGGGCCCTTGGACCCAATGTCTGCGGATGCTGCGACGGCACTCTGGGCCCACCACAGCTCTACCTGTGCTCCGCCTCTTTGCTCATTTTTGGATGAACCAGGAAGTAGGAGGAGCTAGGCATCGGCAAGATGGCGACGAGTGACTAGCCCACTACGAGCCTCGTAAGCACACCGCAGAAACCCATGGGTGGCATCTATGATACTCATCCTAAATTTCTGACACTATCCGAGGTTTATTGCAGGCTAACTTAATCTCAAGTTCGTGACATCGGCCATCTTTGAACCTGTCTCATAGAGCGACGTAGGACGTCGGGCCACAACCAATGATATCACCACATTGTACATCAGGGACGACCCAGAATCGTGTGTCAAGCTTACGTCGAGTAATGTGTCGTTTCTTAGCTTTAAAAAAAAAAAAAGGTTTTAAACAGCCTGTTCACTTTTCATACGTGATTTAAAACTACAAAGTTGCACCTTTAACCCTTAAAGAAAGCCACTGCAAGAACACTAACCAAACAATAGTCGCACTAGATGTTTTATTGGAAGGAATCAAGTTTACTTTAAAGGGTTTATGAGCATAATTTAGAGGTCACTTGCGGTTCTGCATTCCAAAATAAGCACAGTTTCCACAAGCCTTCTTCCTAAATCATGTACGTACGGTACATCTGCTCTTAAGTATAAACTCTTAAAATAACTGCGCCGTGTCCTGAAATGTCAGGGCCACACTTTTTTTTTAAACTTTAAAAAAAATTTTTTTTTTACATTTTTATTCTTAGCCTGGAATCTTCTGGACTTTTTTTGTGGCTTGGTGCGTTAGAGGGAATAAATAGCAACGCCCATATTTATGTCTGCGCCAGCTCAGCCTGCACACTGAGCTGTCCTGGAAAAGTCCATGTGACCGTGGAGCTGAGGAGGTGCCGTCGCTTCCTCATCCTGTTGTATGTTCTAGCGGAAGGACTCTGCTCAGGCCCCGAGGGCAGTGTGTGATTTATCCCATAGTGGAGTGAAAACACACTCGGCCAATAATGATAATAGCCCGTCGGTCTCAGCCGTAGTGCTTCTGCTGCTTTAATGCATCAGTCTACTACGTGCGATTTGCTGTGTTTAAACTATAATAATCTCTTTAAATCTTTTTTTTTTTTTTTTGTGAGTGCCTGGAGAGCCCCTCATTTGTTACCAAGTTAAATATTGAAACATCTACGTGCGGGATTTACCCAAAAATATTGTGGAGACGTCTCCAGAGGACTGTTCCGGGTTATCTGATGACTTCTCCCCCAGTGCTACCCATGAGGTCAAGTCGCATCTGCCTCAACTGCTTTTCGCACGTAGCGCTTATGAGCCAATGTTCAATGATCAGAGCAGGCGTTTGCCGGGCCACAGCAACTTATCGAGGAATTTGCCCTACGACGCACTTTCAAAAACATATATGACAATCCAGTGCAAGCGAAGGGGCTGTCTGATGCCTTACATCTCTGAAAACATTCCAGCAAGGATTTTGACAATGTACTTGTGGAGTTATTTTGATTAACTGGTCAAATCAGATCAAATGCATTTTATAAGTCATAACAGGTTGTTTGTGAAATACTGACTCTACTAATGTCTAAGAAATCGAAGTGCACCAAATTTATATTAGCAAAAATATTGTTTCTCTTTTATATATATATATATATATATATATATATATATATATATACACACACACATATAGACGCATGTATTTTACACAAACAGTTCATCCATTTGTTGACTCACTAAGATAAAAATCTAATTTACAAGACCCAAAATAGGTACATTCATGTCATATCTTAAATCAAATACAAGTGCTTGACTGAACCCTTCCTCTAATTGAGACTGAAGGAAGTAAGGATGCATATTTCAGTGTTCACTCCTCCATATATGTGATTACAGTCTGTAGCTGATGCCTCATATATGAGAGAATGGAAAGGTCTTGGGTTCCACTGCACGGTGTGAAATGAGCTGCGTTAATGTGAAATGCATCTGGATGCATTTTTTTCTGTCACTCTTCAGCCCGAGCTGCTTCTCTAACTGGTCTCATGTTACTCTGCGACTCTGATTCGGGGAAAACCTGGGAAATGACAACGATGCGATAATTATAATAACAGAGGGCAGCGATGTGGAGAAGAGACTTCATTTAAATTCATGCTAGCTGTCCTTTGTTCTTTCGCGAGATGGAATCGCTCCGGTTCTAATAAAGCCAAGGGACCGATGGGGATTTTAGTAATTGAATGAATCAGACGACGGGAATAATACATCTTTCTCGGTCTCTCTCTCTCTCTCTCTCTCTCTCTCTCTCTCTCTCTCTCTCTCTCTCTCTCTCTCTCTCTCTCTCTCTCTCTCTCTCTCTCTCTCTCTCATAAATTCATTATAGGTAACTCAGAGGAGTGGAGGTGTGATTCAGAGGGATTATTATGTAATTGAATCGCCGGTATTAGCAAAGCGGCTCACATAGTATAGCTGGAAATAGTTTTTCTTTCTATGTGTCATACTGTCTTTCTTCTTCCCAACCCCCACACATCTCTCTCTCTCTCTCGCTCGCTCTCTCTCCCACTCACACTTCACCAGATACATGTTGGAAAAGATCAAGGCAGGTCTTGGTCAATTTCTCTTACTCAAGATCCCAAAGAGAAGGATGTTGTCGTTGCTTTTCATCTTATACTTCCACGAGTCTCCCTTATTTGTTCACCATGGATCATCTCCACTTTGTGATGGAGACAATAACTCATTTAACTGGTTCGCAAACACACCCACCCACACACACACGTGTTTGTTTTATGATTCATCTCGATCCAGTGCTGCTCGTTATCCTGGACTTCAGCATCATCACCGTGCAGTGTAAACAAAGATGGACGCTCGTAAAAGTGAAGCCATATTATTTTCCACCATGTTTTGGTGGTGGCCTGCGGTGTAGGTCACCAAATCTGCATTGTTCTTTGTTTTGGAAAAAACGTCTGCTGAGTGAATTGTAGAATTCTTAACGAAAATAGTAAATTCAACTAAATGATAAAGAATAAATATAAAGGTCCTTTTGGACATTTTTGGGTTTAATTCATCAGAAATTCAATCATTTTGTCGCTGATTCTCCGATAACTAGAAAATAAGATAACGTCAACAAAATAGATTCACTTGCTATCATAGTTCCATTTGTTTTATCAAAACATTTGCATGAAGAGAATCATTGCTAATTTTGCAGATAGTGGATGGACCACTGAGGGAGATGTGGTGGTCTGTCAGTCTAACAGTGGCCAACAGGTGGTGCTGTGCTATGAGAAAACGACAGTGGTTTCAGAGGATGCTCTCGCTATGAGCGCCGAAGCCAATGGCTTTTAGCGTCGTTGCTAACATGTCCGCCACCTTAAAATTGCTCAGTTTGCAAGTTTGAGCCCCCTGTGGGAGGAACCAGGAAGTTCATCCCAAACATGACACATAATAAAAAGTAGAGATACAAATCCAAACATGTACAAATATTCGCCTCGCAGGTGTCACAACCTTTTTCCTCACTAATGTGTTTTTCTCGGTTTCGTCACTCGCTCGCAGGCGTGGCTCGTCCCATCTAACAAGTTATTATGTTGTTACAGCTTCACGCGGGATGTGCTGTGTTTGTGCATCCTCATATCCCCGAGTCATGTATGCCCCTGCATACATGAATAAGCACCATTTTTTGGCAGAATTCTATAACCATGGAAACGGCAGTGAGACAAACCACAGAAACCAAAAGGTGAATAGACCCAGGTGGTTTGTGGTATTATTTTAAGCCATCTTTTATGCTTCTATACAGGAACAGCAAACACCAGCCTGAAACCAATTGAGAAAACGTCCCTTTTATAATGGTGGTGAGGGGGTGAGGGGGGGTGCGTAAATTTGGTGAGAACACACTGTACAAACCTGACCTTTCAGAAAGTGGGTATATTGTTAATTACAAAGCCATGGAACAGTTGTCACACCTCCTTGTAATGGAGGGTGGATAAATTATGGTTGTGCCAGAGGACAGACATGTAGCAAAGGATAGAAACCACACAACACACAAGCACACACACCCACACACAGTCCTCAAGAGTTGCATACACACACACACACATATATATATTTTTTTTCCTTCACTTTTGTCTAAATGTCGTTTTCGAGAAGCAGCTGCGACTCATTTCCTGAGAAAACGCTGCAGCAAACTCAGGAGGGGAAACTATTGAACCAATGAATCATTTATGATTTTCACACGAGGGTATTAATGAGGGCTGTTGGTCTCCTGCAGGAGCAGAGGAAGCCGAGCAGCCGTCGGTGTGGAGAGCGAGGACGCAGAGGAGAAGTGCGAGGAGAAGGTCGAGACGCCAGCGAGGGAACAGAGACATGGGGAAGCAGAACAGCAAGCTGAGACCCGAGGTCCTGAACGACCTGCGGGAGAACACGGAGTTCACTGACCATGAGCTGCAGGAGTGGTACCGCGGCTTCCTCAAGGACTGTCCCACGGGCCACCTCACCGTGGAGGAGTTCAAGAAGATCTACGCCAACTTCTTCCCCTACGGCGACGCCTCCAAGTTCGCCGAGCACGTCTTCCGCACCTTCGACACCAACGGCGACGCCACCATCGACTTCAGGGAGTTCATCATCGCCCTGAGCGTGACGTCCCGCGGCGGCCTGGAGCAGAAGCTGCGCTGGGCCTTCAGCATGTACGACCTGGACGGGAACGGATACATCAGTCGGGCGGAGATGCTGGAGATCGTTCAGGTGAGGATTTTAGACTAGATAGGCAGATTTTCAGGAGATGTACATTTTGTGACTCATCGACCGCCTTCATCGGCGTCTTCTCTAGAATCTAAATATTCCACAAATTCAGATTTCTAATCCTGGATGATGTTCATTCACACAGGTGTTATGTCAGTTTGACTTGACCTACGTTTATCCTTTAATGGAAGACGCAAGATGAATACACATACAAAGAATACCAAATGTCATTAATGCGATAGAAAATTAAATTGGAAATCCAGAATAAATGTTTGTGCCATTAAGTACGATAAAAAAAAATTAAAAAATGGGGTAAAAAAGGTATCATTTTCCAATAATGACAATTGGTTTTTCAGTCCAATCCAAAACACACTGTAGAATTTTAACTTCCTGTGTCGAGACTCTGTTCAGGCTTCAATGGCAGGTCTGAATTCATAAGATACGTTCACCTGCCATCATGAATCGCAGGCTGGCCCTTTCTCTTTTCTTATCGCTGTGGCTATATTTACTCTTCCAATATGGAGAGCTGAGCAGCCTGCAGGGCCACATCAATATTGGCTCCGTCCACCGTGTTTGTGGATACAAATGAATGTGGAAAAAAGGAAAATAGACCCGTCCAGAGCAACTTACGAGGGCAGCGGTGATTTTTCATTTCTGACGCCTGAATTATGTATAAACATGTAATCATTATTGCCGGGTCTGTGATTTATTGTATTTACTGGCATCTAGTGGCGACGTCACAGCTGAATTCCCCTCACATCACCCGAGAAAGATGGAGAGCCAAGAGGAGCAATAAGCTGAATATAAACCGTTATCTAAGGCAACAGGACCCACTCCTGATGTAAACACAGTATAAAGACTGAAAACAATGACCACGATCATAAGAAAACATAGATATTGATCCAACTTCACCTAAAAGCTACAGTGTGTAAGATGTGGTGTCATTATTGTCACTTCTAAAAATATTACAAGACAATTATACACTGACATTTTCATGAATTTATCATTACCCCCAAATGAGCCCATGAGTGTATATTCACATGAGGGGGGGGGGGGGGGTGGGTTGTGCGGGGGGGGGGGGGGGGGGGGGTCCTCTCTATGGAGGCCGCCAGCAGTAAAAGTGGCTGTACTAAACATCTATCGAGTTTAATGACAATCGAAGTCACCATTGGTTCTCCTGCAGGCTCAGAAGGGTGAGGTGATGGATACAACTTCACCTCTAGGTGACACCAAATCTTACAAACAGCACCTTTAACGATCATCTCTCATAGGCAATTTACAAAATGGTGTCATCGGTGATGAAGATGCCCGAGGACGAATCGACGCCAGAGAAGAGGACAGATAAGATCTTCAGACAGATGGACATCGACAATGATGGTGAGATCATGTTTACGCGTTTGATTTTTATGGAAACATTCCCTCCTCCACGTCTTCCTGTTCTGAACATGTCACAGTCTGATATTTACAGTGTGAGTCAGAAGGTCAAAATGTTTGAGCGTCTCTGGCTCAGGTTTCATCACAAGGTCCCACAGTCCCACTCCGAGTCTGAGACAGTGTAAACAGATGCCGAGCGGCACGACAACAGGGAACTTTCATGGAGCTGCAGCAGAATTTTGCAACTTCTGCTGCTGCGTTTTTTGGCTTCACGCTCCGCTGCCAAGAATTTAAAAATAAAACACAGAGGGTAGAATCTCGGGTCACGTATAAAAAGAACAGCGCAAGGATGCGAATCAATAGAGCAATCAATATTCAAGAGCAGCTTGGTACATTTCAAAATGTCCAGAGTCCAAGTATGAAGGTGATATGGGTTTATGTTGGTGTATAATAACCAACATAGAGGAATCGCTTTATAGGAGGTCCCACAACAGGGCTTTGATCCCAGTTCTGTTTTTAATGTGTACCCTTTTCTCCACTTAAGAGATTTGATTCTATCCCCGCGTTTGGAATCCACTCTCAATACTTTCCTATTTAGACATTTTATGAGTAGAAGTTGTTATAATTCAAGCAATTCAAATAAATGTAGTAGAAGCAGCAGGGTCAGGGGATAACACATTGAATGATGTAAATAATGGGACATGGTTTGCATCTGAAACAATCAAAAACATACATAAACACAAGTCAACCAACACCAAAATTACACCATCATCACTCAGACGTTAAGTGGTTAAATTCCCGAGCTGCACTTGAACACACCTCGCATCCGCGAGTCAACGTAAAACATTCAAAGTAACTTAAATAAACGGAAACTGTTCTTACCGGCTGCTTCTCCGGACCTTTAGGATAGAGCACACACACAACATCACGAAATATTAGCAAGAATTCGACTAACTTCTCACTTCCGGGTCAGCCGTCCATTTAAACGTGCCGGGTGTAATTAGGCCTGCAGGTTAGTTCCGCCCAACTATAATGCCTGATTAAAAATGCAAGGTGGTGCATTTATCAGATCATTAATTTATTTGCTTTTTTATTTACAAAAGAAAGAAATGTAATAAGTGTAATTGTATAATACCCAAATCCTATCGAATACCCAGCTTGACTTCACAAGTCCCATAACTTATAGACATTTCTCTAAAGCTTCAAAACATTTTCTGTAAAACCCATTTTTCAAACATTGATAAAAGCATTTGAATCTTCAGGCAAATAAAACAATCACATTAAACAGAATGTTGCAATCAAACACAACTGAGCAGCTGTTTCACACAAAGAATAGAAAACACAAAGCCCACAAGACATAACTTCATTAGATATGTTTTTTATTTGAATAGAAAGTGGTCAATTAATTGCATTAAATGATACAATTATTACCAGCAATGCAGTTTCAAAAGAACAATCATTTCCACACTGGGATAAAAACACAGGAAACAACATGAACCAATTTTGCATCACATTTCAGTGTCCAACCCTTCAGAATGTTTCTGACAATAAATCAAACATTACAAGAATAAAAACACTCAAATACAACACATATGTAACACAGTCGATTCACAATGACCAAAAACACCATAATTACCTGATATCTTCCACGGAGAACAGTTGGGTCCCTGCTTCCCTCATTGTTGTTCCATAAACAGCAACATGGCTCATTACACACATTTAAACTTTATCTCTAAATCCCTGTTCTTATTTCTCCTCATTCTGCCCCTGACATTGTTTCCAGCCACCAACCCTCACCTCATCTGAACTGGTTTGTACTGGTTGATACTGGTTCCATCACATCACACAATTATCAACAGGTGTTGAACTCGTTATGTGTGAGCTGCAACACCTGAGCACCTCTGGTGCTGTGAGAGCTCTGGAGGTCCATCACAATGTGTGGTTTTAAAAGTAATTTTTTGCTCAAAGGAAATTTAAAAACAATTCTTGGATTATTCTAATGAATGGGTTCAGCTATTGGTCATTTATTTATTCATCAATTTGAAAGAATGAGATTTAATACACAATGGTCTCATGTGAAATGGATTAGTTGACACAATGGCACCATCTGCCGGTGGTGTGAGTGAACAGATATCAGTGACTCGTGTGTCAGACGTGATATTATGCAAGTTTATTATGAATTCTTTTTAAGGCCCAGCGTATGTTAGTGGCATCTAGTGGTGAAGTTGCACATTGCATCGTACCCTATATTTTGTATTCAATAAGGCAACTGCGTTCCAATCATTCATCTGATGGAATAATCTCAAATATGAAGATCAATATAGACAACATCTTGAATGAATAATCAAATGGCACAAACAAAATATAATAAAATAAAATAAAATAAAATGGACACTCTGGGCCTTTTGATATTAAAGGGTCCATCTTCTGTCCTGCTGCTGATGTCTGACATGTCTCCCGGTTTGTTCACCGCAGGTCGGTTGTCGTTGGAGGAGTTTATCAAAGGTGCCAAGAGCGACCCGTCCATCGTCAGACTGCTGCAGTCCGATCAGGGAGCCTCTCGTCAGTTCTGAGGACAGAGACACTTACACACACACACACACATGCTCTCCACAACACACGCACACACTCACACACACACACACACCATCATTCCAGCTTCAGGCTGCTCGGTCATCACAGCACCACCCCTCACCACACAACCCTTTGATTTACCTACACTCCACTTTCTTAATGTTTACATGATGAATGGATTATTGATTACTTGTCTCTGTGGACTCTTGCCCCCCCCCCTCCTCCCTCACCTTGCTGTGCCATAATGTATATTTATATCGACTGGATTATATGCTTGCAAGTATTATGACTCCTGTTACGTTACATGACGAGGAAACTAATTACGTCGCTTGGTATATTTGAGTTAAAGGTGCAGTGTGTAAGGTAAATGTGTAATTATGGGTAAATAATCAAATGAATGTATTGATTGACATTTTCGAGCCCTTTATTTTTTACATCAGGTGTGGTTCCCCATGTTTGTACTGTAGCTTAGAAGGGACAAAAGAACTCTTTTTTTGGTTTTAATTTTAGTGGGTATAAACGTTAACAAAACCAGTTTTGTTATGTGAGGGGCATTCGCAATATGCAACTTCACCACCAGACAGCACTAAATCCTACACACTGTTCCTTTTAACTGCGTTGAGACGGACCGTGTTGAGACGTGGCATGTTGTTGACGTTCTGCACGAGCTCTGTACGCCTTCGGTATTTGCATGCGCTCAGTGATAAACGTGTTTTCCCCCCCGATACTTTACATGGACGAACAAAGGCCATGGTTATGTTTTTATTTCTTTTTATTTTTGTAACAAAATGTCATTTTGTTTTCACACAATTGAAATAAAGTCCTGTAAGAAAAATATACACAAGTCCCACAGTGACCCCGCCCCTCCCCACTTCCCAGTCCTGGACAGCTATAGGCACAAACCCCCTAAAAGATGTTCACCGATTTGATAAGAGAGACGGAAAAGTATATTTAGAAACACCAGACTGAAGCTTTACTTTGAAAAGTCCACATCCTAAAATAGGAGCTTGAAGACGGCGGAAGAGGGAAAATGTTTTGAAAAACACCACATTAACAAACTCCTCCTCCTCAAGTGTTGGCAGTTGTATAAATACACAGCTTCTTCTGTTCAGCAGGTATGTTGCGAGTTCACTCCAGGGACACGACGGCTCCGCCCCCTCCTCCTTGTCCACTTCCTGTCCCCGGGTGACTGACATAAAAACGTGACGTGAGAAACTGCAGGTGTCTCTCATGTGTCCTTTCTGGAGTATTTCAGTAACTGGGCGACCGGGCCTCCCCATTCGTCCACAGGAGAGGGGAGGCGGATCGCTCGGGACCGGACCAGACCAGATTAGATCCATCGAAGCCGGTCTGGACCAGATCCCGACCCCGATTTTCTAAGTTATGGGCTCATAATTCATCCTTCTCAAAATCATCATCCAGGTCTACGTCACTGAGGTCGTAGTCGTCCTCCACAGGAAGCTGAAGATGACAAGTTAAGAGTTCTTTGTTACTGAAGCGACTCAAATGACTGTTGGAACTGAAAGGATTTGGGTTTCACTCCAACAACCTTCCGCTCACCTGTCCGTCTTTGCCGTCCCAGGCTTCGACAGAGTGAATCTTGGGCATGACTCCTCCGCCCAATGTAGAGGTGGAGCCTCGACCCACCGAGAGCTCCCTGGTGGGGAAGAGACGGTCGGGGACATGAAGTGTCGTCATTCAGCAAAAGCAACAGTGAGGCGAGCACAGGACAAAGTGCGCCCCCTACCTGAGGAACTCATGAATGCCGGTCTCGCTGAAGGAACCTTTCATCAGAGCAAACTTCATCTTGCGCGTGTTGATGGCGGCCATGGCGGGGTAACCGAAACCGCCGATACCCAGGGACGCCTCCAGCTCCATCTGAGCTCCGGCCTCAGTCCACAGCCAGCTGATGACGACAGGAGGTTATTAGTTCAAATAACAACAAGAATATAGTCATATCAAAAGCAATAATAATAATAATAGCACTTCCTTACCCCCACATCTTCTTCTTGTACTTGTCAGCCATCTTCACCATCACCTCCAGATAACCATTTCTACCGGCTGCACCTGTGAGATACAAAGAATGTGAAGAGGGAGTGATTCAAATGTGGAATATTGATATTTGATATCATTTCTGACTGATGTTTCAGAGCGTGTCTGGTTCTCACCTGTGTCCAGGATGTGCGGCAGCACGGCGATGATGCACAGCTGACTGTCCTCGCATGTCTTCTTCAAGATGTCTTCGCTGAGGATCTGAGACACAAACATTGACAGTAAACATTCATTGTCTGTTTCAGTCTTACGATGATTATAAAGACACGAGTAGATGCTGAGAGCAAATGTCCAACTAAGTTCACGACCGGGCACGTTGCTGAACATTCTTACAGTCTATGGACCAAAAACTCAAATAAACAAAATTGAAGTGAAGTGAAGTGGACCCAAATGTCTGGGAGCGTTTCCCGGAGTTGACGTCATCAACGTTTTGAGGAAACAAAACCAGAGATGGCTGCCAGACACGTGATGGATGGATTTCTTTTTAAAAAAAAGGTTCATAAAGAGTTTAAGACGCTGCTGCACCGACCTCCAGCATCTCAGGAGCCGGAGCGTTGTCGGAGAAAATTTCCATGGCTCTCTCGATGATGTCGCCACGGGAGCGGCCTCCCTGGTAGTCCTCGGGTTCTTCGCCTTTGCGGAAGATCTTGATGGTGGGGAACCCGCGGATCTGAAACACACCAGCACAGTCGCTCGTTACGTTCAGTTCCAGGGTAACGTGGCAGATTTCTTACACTTTGCTCCGTCCTTACATCAGATTAAGGACAGGAATGGCCCTATTTTTTAATGACTACTTTGTGTAATGTGTCCTTCAATGGAAGCCGAGATAATGCGAGGACAGTTTTGAGTGTTAGAGAGCTTCCAATGATTGAAGGGAATTCATTAGCGCTTTGTTGTGGATGATTAATTTCCTTTGTGAGCGCGGCAGCAGATTCTTTTATAAACACAGTCACCGTGTCACCCAGGGATACGAAGCATGCAAAAACAGGGTCCGTTTTTTAATTTTTTTTATTTTTTATATATAGAGAGAAGGGCTATATAATGTGACTTGCAGCATAACTCTGCGAGTAGTGATCACATCTTCATTGTGCATCTTACTCACCCCATAGCGGCTGGACACAACCTGGTGCACGGTGGCGTCCACGGCTCCGAGGCGAACCCTGCCCTTGGTCTGCTCCTTCACAGCGGAGGCTGCAGCCGCCCACTCGGGCTCCAGGCTGTCGACAATAAAGAAGGAGAGCGATGACGCGATTCACTCAGAGTTGAACTCTGCCGCTGAAAATATGGCAGAGGGGAGGCCGACTGCCCCCAATGAATTTGGGAGAACGAGAGTTTTAAAGGGAGATTGGTTCCGGCTGAAAGATGCTCCCACCGAGGTTTGTTCTCTGAGGTTGGTGTCGATAATCAAAAGACCTATTTTGGATCTCAGAGAGAGAGAGAAACGGTTTAGTGTTTCAAACATCCGCTGCGCGGTGAAAACACACCGCAGGTATCTGGTCGTGAAGCCCCTGCTGGTGGAATTGGGTCGCTTGGTTTGTAGTTTTTGTTTTGGTCACGTGTTCGCATGCAAAAAATACAGACTATGTCAACCTCCAAGTCTATCATCCATCCTGTTGCTTCTGTTTATATGGTGAAATGAATGCAAATGCATAAACATTCCAATGCATCGCATTTCGTGTCTACGTTTGCAGTTCACAGGGAGGCCACTTGAGGCTGGCTTCAAAGTCGAGTCAATCCCCAGAGGCTCTGATGTTAAAATGGCCAACTTTAGATGTGGATTAAACATGTTTATAACCTGGTACAATCTACAGTTTTGGTCTCAATCGGTCACATTTGTTCCCGTGACAACTGCACGGGGGGGGTGAATCTTTTTCTAACTTAGCTTATTTTTATCCTATTGAGGTTTGACACATAATTAAGGGCGTGGCCTCTCAAGGGACACCTAGGCCTGTGCTCTCCCTCTTTGCCCATCTTTGGACGAACCAGGAAGTAGGAGTAGTTAGGCATCGGCAAAACGGTACTAAACTCACTTCTTGCAGTGTCCACACCAGGGAGCAAAGAACTCCACCAGCCACACG
>JAFBJT010003355.1:9857-23588 GCA_016785325.1 Chascanopsetta lugubris | reverse complement strand
CCAACTGACCACCTCAGGGTGTTTGAAATGTCCTGTCCGTGTCCCCTGGAGTATTTTGTCCTTCATCAAACCTCATAGCTGCATAAACACTATATATCACTTCAGTCATATTGTCCTGTCCCTGACCGGTGTCAGTGTGTAATGTCACATCTGACCACGTCAGTGTCTTTGGAGCTTTTCCAAAAAGGAACTCCATGCATGTGGTTGTGTGGTCAAACATTAAAGGCACAGTGTGTCATTTGGTGAGATCTACTGGTGAAGTTGTACAATGTATCCGTCACCTCACCGTTCCCATTTGAAATGCAGGAGAACCTACGGTGGCCCTCGGCTGTCATTAAAGCTCAAAAGATTTAGCACGTCCACTCTGGGCTATTGAACAAACATAGGGAGGACCCACCCTCAATGCAAAGGCCTCTTTTTAGGGTTATGTAAAAAGCGTTATACATTTAGGTGATTATACATTCATTAAAATAGTCTGTATATAATTGTTTAATATTTCTATTTCCACAGATTCAAGTGACAAAAACTGACCAAAATCTTACACACTGCACCTTTAATGATTTCAGTTTGTAAGCTGTGGATACAATCAAATGTTCAGTATGTATGAGGATTCAGTGGCATCTGGTGGTGGTGCTTTATAGTGCAGCCAGCTTAGAACCACTGAGCCTTATTTTAGTTTGTGTTCTGGAGAAACTATAATGACCGTCAGATAATGTCAAAATACAGTTTCAGTTTTTGTTTTGGTTGTCCAAACTATGGCGCGCAGCTAATTCTGGAAATATAAAGGAATTTGGCCCACATGAAATTTGCGCTTGACTTGATTGTACTGCTTAGTTTTAACCTTGGGTGGAGCTACTGCTTCACTGAACACAGCTGTTGAATCCAGCCTCAGACATTTCAGTGGGGGAAAAAAATGGAACTCCCCTAAATCTTACACACTGCACCTTTAAATAGGTAAGCTGTAAAATTCCTCTCTGGCCCTCAGGAAGGTGAAGTCTACGCCATCGAGACATTTGGCAGCACAGGGCGAGGTGCGGTCCACGATGACATGGAGTGCTCGCATTACATGAAGAACTTCCACGTTGGACACGTGCCAATAAGGTTATTATCATCCCCACGTTCAAAACTGGAGAACAGTACCAGAGGTACAGCATTGCCTCTGTAGCTTTGACCCCCGTCTCTCTTGTGCCGCAGACTCCCGAGGGCTAAACATCTGCTGAACGTGATCAATGAGAACTTTGGCACCTTGGCGTTCTGCCGCCGCTGGCTGGACCGCCTGGGCGAGAGCAAGTACCTGATGGCGCTGAAGAACCTATGCGACCTTGGCATCGTGGACCCGTACCCGCCCCTCTGCGACATCAAAGGCAGCTACACCGCCCAGTACGAGCACACCATCCTACTCAGGCCCACCTGCAAGGAGGTGGTGAGCCGGGGAGACGACTACTGAGAGCGGCGAGCAGCAAGCGGCGCCTCCGCCACCGCGGCAAACACCTCCTCAGCAATTATGCAATACTTCTCTCTCTGCTCGGGAGGCTTGAAGTCAGCAGTCGGCAGCAGGAACTTATGTCATGGCAGCAGCTTGTTAGTGTTCTTTTTTCAGTCAGTAAACAAAGGGCATATCTTTAAGGGCATAAAGTGTAGTTTCTGTTATAAGGCAGCTTTTTTAGCAGATATGCAAAAAAAACATATATATGCAAGGGAACCAGGCAAAAAATGTTTTTGGTGAACAATTCATCCAGAATGCTGTGCTTCATTCATGTATGGAAATATTTATATTTCTATGTATTCCTTTGCTCTATTTTGATTTGAGGCCATTTTTATAAGAAATAAATTGTTATAACTCTTGCACTGAACCACGTGTCCATGATTATATAGCATTATCTATCTATCTATCTATCTATCTGTCTGTCTATCTATCTATCTGTCTGTCTATCCATCCATCTGTTGCATTAATCGCCATTAGTTTGAACTGGTTGAACCTAAGCGTCTCAGTTCATAGTGTAATTCTCTCTTACAACCAAATGGGGACGGTACTAAAACATGGGTCCCACATGACTTCACCCCCTCCACTTGGGACATAGCCAACTCCAAAGCTCTTACTTCAGCTTCACATGACAATGGAATGAGCTCACTGACAAACAGTTTATACAATTTGAATTTCAAACACACGTATAGGACAAACAGACGTAGCATCAGAATTCACATTGTGTCCCTTAAATCATCACTTTGCCCTTCTTTGCCTTATTTTGGTAAAGTCTTCGGGACATGGATCATGATGTTATGATTTAGGAATGCATTGCGACTCCTTGGAGACAGAGAAGTCGACCTATTCTTAACCAGGCCACGGCTTAGACAACTCTGGATCGGATGCCTAGGCTTTTAGTACGTGTTTATTTTTAGCATCGGAGGCTGAAAAGAGGAACATAGGTTATGATGGAGTGTACTCAAACACACACACACACTGATGCCTCCTCATCGAAAGTGGGTCTTTTGAGGACGGCACAAAAAGTCTGACTCTTCCAACAACCTGATCCTCAATAATGAGAGTAAACTCGATCCGTGCTGCAGACACCACAGAGGGCACCGAGGTGTGTGTGTGTTGTGTGTGGTCCTGAGTCACCTGATTGCATGTACACATTTTTACCCCTTTCATTCAGGAGTTTGTTGTTTGGACGCCTCCAAGGATATCCAGCACATGCACACAAACACACACACACACATAAGCACACACACATTCTGATCTGACTCATGATTTATCACCAGTGTGTGTGGGATGGCAAAGAGGATTCAGTCTCTGAGGATTCTGAATGAAACAGATAGTGTCTTTCAACACCGCCCAGTAAATACAGCATTACCAGTCCTTCTCTCATGGTGTATGAATAATATACAGGGGATTATGAGGCTGAGGCCCATTATATTGCAAAGGTGAGACCCTAGTATCAGGTAAGTCTGGATGAAGGCGTCTTGGCAATGTGGCTGACTCCATTATAAGTCACATCATTTCACTCTATAGTTTTTTCTGTCCGAGCAAAATCCCGACTTTCCTTATCCAGCACATCATTTGTCCGTCTCAGCTGATCCTCTCCGTCACTCCGCTCCTACCGGCGCACGCACTCCTTCCTGAGGATGTGGAGGAGTTTGCGTCCCAGACTCGACTTCCACGGTTTGACGAAGCTCTTGGTGTTGACCGTGAGTCGCCCGCTCTTCCAGTCTTCATGACCCCCCACCACGTACTCTGATCCTGGCGACAAGGGGGCAGAATGGAGGCAGATCATTCTTTGTGTTTTGCAATGGTTTTCGACCCCCAGATTCAACTAAGGAGGCTACTGGTGCTGCTGACCTGGGTTGAGGATGGGACATGTGCAGCCTTGCGTGGTCCAGGACTCGGGGTAAAGTGTGATGCTTCCCCTCTGCAGCCTCATCTGGCGGCTCTGGTGCAAGACCTTCTTGACCTTGACCTCCACTTCAGCATGGGAGCCTTTGTCGTGAGCCGACATCACCTTCAGGACCAGCACTGTCGGAAAAGCACTGTTACATCTCAAACATAAAATCCCGTACAAGTCTAGGGAAGTTGCTTGCCTGGTGCATATGCCAAAAAGTTTTCATGTCGCAGTACCATGAGTGGCCTCTGGGGGAAATTTCTGCAAGTCTGAGTGGATGTGTAGTATCCTGATCTATACAAAGGGCTCCTTCTAACCAGCTATTTTATTTACTTTCTGGAAATTTCAATGAAATTTTCACCTAAATCTTAAACACTGGTCCTCGCAGAGGATTTAGGGAAACTCCATATTTTCATGCACATAAATCACTTCACTAATCACAAGGAGCTCCACCTATACACTCGCAGAAAGGCTGCATAATTTATTCAATGCAGCAATGCACCAGCAGAGGCAGAGAGAAGAAGAAGAGAACTGCTGGAGTATAAACACACATATATACACATCTATACAAGAAGGAGTCACATTCACAGTGAGTGGGTTCACAGACTGTATATTTATCTATTTAGATAAATACTTTATATATACCATATATATATATATATATACCCACTGTACATTAAAAGTCGAATAGAGACAAATAATGCTCATAATTAAAGTAACTGTATTGTATTGTAAATATTTTTCAGACCCCCTCACAGATGACATGGTACATCCCAATTTATAGAATGCACATTATGATGTCTGCAGAAAAAAACACCAATAAAGTATAGCATCATTTTGATTTATGTTAATATTTATAATCATGATCTTTAACCACAGATCAAAATTGTACAACTTGGATCATAGTGGACTATGAACATGGATTTTGGGTAAAGGTCCAGTGTGTAAGATTAAAGTGAAATGTATTAGAGACACTTCTTTACTGGTGTTGAGGAATCGGAATAGCACCTTGTTAAATCGTTTGACATATATCATCATTTATGGATTCAGGCTCAAATAAAGTGTGATGGCGATACAGAGTTTGTAACCGCTGAATCTGCAGTATGACTGCAGTGTCCAGTCATTGAGGAGAATCACTGCAGAACAAACCAGGTGGAACAACCACTAGCATATATAACAAACAGACTCGATGTTTCTAATCTGCCTCAGACTTAATTATGTCTTAATTATGGCCCTTGATTCCATGCCTGTCGCGACCAGCTCACACCTCACCGAATCAATCTGCCGCGTCAGATAGATCTTACCATAGTCGTACTCTGCAGCACAGAAGAGTTTGGGGCTGCTGAGCGTCACTTCCACACATTCACATTTCTCTGCAGAAAGTGAAACACAATCAATGAGCGTGAATCATTTCATGGTGACAAAAATAAATAGATAAATAAATAAAAAGGTGAGGTGAGGTGGGTGTGAAGTTGTGACATGACCCGAGACTCACCGGAGTGGTGCAGTGCAGAGAAAAGCTCCTCTGCCCTAAAGAGAGCCGTCTCGCTATGATTGCTGCTGTGTCCCATGTGGCCAGTGGCTGCATAGAGAACCTCCACGTCTGAGCTGTGGTGCAGAGGCAGTGTTAGTAACCCAGAGTGCACCCTGTCTCTCACACCGCACATCCACTCTATACTGTACGTATATATACGCACTAACAGTAAAGCCTTGGCTCTCACCCAGACATGCAGTCACCAGTGTAGGGGTCACAGTCCCCCGTGCAGTCACAGGGGCGGCAGCCGTATTGGTGGAGCCCCCAGTATCCCGCCATGCAGCTGTCACAGCGGGGGCCTTCCACACCGGGCTTGCACGTGCACTCCCCGCCGGTGGGGTTGCAGAGAGAGCTCCCACCGGAGTGGATGGAGCCGACAAGGTGGCAGGAACAGGCTGCAGGGACGGAGCAAGACAACTTAGCATCCCTGCATGAGCTGAATTATGCATGTCGGCACGGGGCAACGAGGCAAAAACAAACATATTTAGTACAGAACTCCCACAGCAGCTTTGAAGTTATGAATATATCATAATTTTCTCGCAGGGAATATGTACACAGGAAAAACACACTAGCAGTAAATTATAAGGAGGCACCATCAGACGCTTCGTTGAGTCAGAGGCCGGCATCATCTGTTTTCCCAAATTGGGTATGTTTGCTCTTTAAAATGCTGCTGCTGGAGGGAGACGGCAAGAATGGGAAAAATGTGCTCACAAGGACCATGGGAAATTCCTCCATTGTTTGCAATAACAGTCACATTCCAAAACAGTTAGGTCCTTGCTGTCATTCCAGTGATGCAGTTAGTGATGTACTCATCTTGTCACCAGTCTTGGGCATGTTACTTTAAAAAAGTTACTAGTTACAATTAGTTAAAATGTAACTAATTTAGTTACAACATTAGAAAATAACTAGTTACCAGGCAAAGTAACTATTTTACTTACTTTTTTGAATGTTCAAACAACCTGGACACGCCCCCTAAAATTCAACTGTATGTTTGATTATTTATAATAAAACTGAATATTAAATATGTTTAGAAAAACATTAATAACAGATAATCTAATTTGATTTTATTTAGAAAAGAGAAAACAAGAGCTAAACCTTTAGTATTGTTTTTTTTTTTTCTTCATTGCACTTTGACCTATATCATGTGACAGCAGAAGTTGGACTGTTTTGTTTTTGCTCTGCTTGCCAGGAACAGGACTGTAGCCCTGGTTGTTTACCCTGAGCTCAGCCTGTAAGTTGATCACCATTCTAAGTGACGTTAACATGCTGTAAAACATTACACATCCTGTTAGCATAACACGCTAGCATAATGTCGCTAGCATTAGCACGCAAATTCTCTACCACAGCAACATTAGCATAAGTCTGTTAGCTGCTTAGAATATATAAACAAGTTAGTTAGCTACTTCTTGCATAGTCAGTTAGTTGTATTGTCATATAGTGTATTTAGGCCGTTAGAGGGACAAGTTTATTTATACTTAATTACCTGTATTGGGATAACTTGTGTTTTATGTTTATCTGTTGTATTTTAATGTTGCAGCTTTTGATGAACTATAATCAGATGTTATTGATAGGAGAGTTAGCTATCTACATAGCTATGCTAGAGAAGCTAAACTAGATATGTCCCTCAAATCACCCTGGCATGTAGCAGAACATGTTATGAGAGGACCTGCTGTTAATTAAAGGGCTCATTTAAAGACAAACCAAAAATAATTAATGCATTCAGGTGATTGTACTTTCATAAAAAATAATATAGTTAGTTAATGTTTAATTTCTGCAAATAGAAATTGACAATTGGATCTAAATGTGACATACTATACCTTTAACGGATACAAAAAAAAAAACAATAGTGCATCAGAGACTCTCACGTTTGCAGGAGTCGGGGGCCGTTTTTGGACGAGCGGGGTCCCTGAAGAACCCGCTCTTACAGATCTGGCAGTGACGACCCTCTGTGTTGTGACGGCAGCCGTCGCACACGCCGCCGCTCCGTCGTCCCGTGGCCAACCACAGCCCTCGGCTGAAGTGGCAGCTCCGAGCGTGACCGTTGCACTTGCACTCTGTGTTTTTTTTTTTAAATGGAGACACAAAGAAGAGACAGAAAGAGTTCATATTTTCCCTTAACTTAACTTGTCTTGTGAAACAACCGGTGACAGGCACTGCTGCTCTGTTATACATGAGACGTCAGGGTCTCAGAGGTCACAGGTGATTTATGACTGGATTAATTCCACAGATAAGTCCACATGCTGTGCGTCCTACGCTGCGTTTGACTCAGTCGCCCCATCACTCACTCTGGCACTCGTGTGGCATCCCTGTGAGGCCATTGGCCGCCTGCCAGGGCCTGTTGTTGTAGAGAGTTGCACAGCGCTCACAGTGGTCGCCAGCAGTGTTGTGTCTGCACACACACTTTCCATGGACCTGCCAGGCAAACACAACACAAAGTACTTTATTGTCGGAAAGCCTACTTTCATTTGTCCAAATGGATATTTTAATGAATATTGATGAACAAAAACACTATTTATTAACAGTTAGGGGACCGTATCGTGTGTTGTATATGGTTCCACTTGATAGTACCTGAAGATCCAGTGTCTAATGTCAAGGTAAGAATATCACCATTAATATGAAATATAAAACAATGATGCTAGTATTTCTTTGAGTGGCAACCTCTGAGACTGTGAAATTCACCTCTAGAGTTGACCATTATTACATGGGAGTCCATGGAGATTGACCCGCTCTTGCCTCAAGTGGCCACCCTGTGAACTGCAAGTTCTTCCACTTCCCCTCTGGACTCATCCATCAGCTCCGGAGGTTGTCGCTTAGTGTGTACAGACCCTTCTCATATATTGCAACACATTATAATCAATGTGATTTTATGTTGCGTGCAGCTCATTCCTGACGGTGTAACATTGTCACACCCCCTCAGGCGGCACTGGAATGACACTGTTTCCATCATTTACCATTTAAAGGGAAAGAATAAAATGGCAGCAGCTCAGGGGCGTATAGACTTCACACTGAAATACCACGATTAAGCTTTTCAAGTCCTTAAATCACTGTAATGGCGGACAAACCTATGGCCTCATATCTAGTAGCTTCGCAGCGAGCACTGGAGTTGAGTCACGTGGGACTGGTGGGAACAGAAACACCCGAATTCTTCTCCTCAAAAACACTCCGTCGGCAAGACACAACACACTGGTGAGTTTTCACAACAGTGAAAGTGGAGTCCAGTGCCCCTGTGAGACGTACGCTCACAGACTCACCATGTTACTGCTCCTGTGCCGAGCGGGTCGGTGTCCCCGGGCTGGAACGCAATGGTCAGCGTGTCCATTGCAGAGGCAGCTGCCTTTGACTATAAAGTCAAATATGGCGTAGTGGTCCATGGGGAGCGCAGCAGCAGCAGTGGCAGGATGTTTGGTCTGGCAGGGGCAGGGCTGATGCTGCAGCAGACGCACTCTCAGGTTGGTTATCATGAGCTGGTCCTGGGCAGCGGGTCCATAAGGATCCATCAACTGCCAGGGAGACAGAGCCCGATAGATCACCTGGAAATGAAAGAATAACATGATGATAATCTCTCACAAGCTGCGTCGTTGCACTTGTAAATAACAAATCTTGCATGTGAAAATAAAAATCTTAGAATCCGGCCACGGAGAAAATCTAAAGTTTATTGGTTTTCTGTCTTTTTCATGCTTTGCCAAATAAAACACAGACATCATTCTTTTAGGATAGTTCCAATACAAAGACAGATTTTTGTTTTCCTTCAACATAAGGTTCACAGTGTGAGACTTATGAAATTGATCTATTGGCAAGAACTGGAATATGATTTTTGTTGATATTTTAATTCAATCACCCTGAATGTATGAAATGTATTAATTACCCTGTGCCCTTTATATTTACTGCAGGAGCAAATTCTCGCTCGAGGGCACCATGTTGGACCATCATGTTTTTACAGCGGCCCAGAATAGACGAGGTAAACACATTTTTTATTTGAATGAAAACTGAGGGCAACCACAGGTTCATGGTGTGTTCAGCTGCAAAACACAAGTTCACCTCTAGATTTCTTGTAATGTTACACATTGCATCTGACTGAGCCACTAATTATAATACAATCAACCAGTATCTGCCATTGATGATCTTTCCTGGTCCGAGAGTTTGTGTCTGATGCCGCCTGTGTGAATGAGTGTGTCTGATTCTCATGAATTAACTGTTACTTCTTATCTGGCTCAGATCTGACTGTGACCACAGAGCATGGTCCAGATATGCTCTGGAAGAACATCAGAGGTAAATGTGAACATTGATATGGTTCCCAGGACTAAACAAATTGTCTCCCACTGCTCATCAGAGGAGGTCAGTTTACAAAATCTGATCCACTGTTCAGTCGTCTGTGTGTTCTCGTACTTGTATCTTTATGAGGACCAGTGTGTGTGTGTGTGTGTGTGTGTACTTCATCTTATCTGCAGCATCATTGATTAAGTCTTATCTATAATATAGATATATAATATAAGATATATTGATCTGATATCAGTGGTTTCATTCAAAGAGGGCTGAGGCTGAGTGGCATTGAGGGGACACTTAGTATCTGTTGTCTGAGTGTGATTATACACAGATGTCAGTTTACACAATTCTAATCCTGTAGAGGTAAACAAATAACAAAAATACATGTCATTGATTGTTTGTTTATTTATTTACTATTTACATTCTGCAACCAATGACTATATAGTAGCAGAAATAATCCAAAATAAAATGCGTTTTGTGCATAGGAACGATTTGTCTCTAAACATTATGTTTTTATTTCATTTCCTTTAATATTTCGTCTATTTCATTTCATTTTAAACCTTCACACGTTCATTTTGTCTCATCAGTGAAATAATGTCTTTCATAAGTGTGGGCACAACAAAGCTTATCTTATCCTTTACAGTCCTTGATGCCAACTAGTGGTGAAGTCACAGATTGCAGCCAACTGAATACGCCTTTCTCTAAGACACCTTCCAAGTGTTTAGGAAAGGCTTCAGCGGCCCTTGGAAAATGTCCATTCTGGTTTACTGTAGGAACACGGCAAAGTAAACAAATATGACATCATAGCCTCAATGCTCACCTCTCCTCTGGTACAAGGAAAAGCTCCAGAGTACTTGGACGTACACATGGCCCTACTCTCCCCGGCCGATGACCCCTCCGCTAGGCCGAACACCTCCTCACAGTCCCGGGCGTAGTACCTGAGGGTCCTCCATGTGCGCCCGTGGTCCTGGGAGCGCTCCAGCAACATGGCGGCCGGACGAGGGGAGTGGAACACCACGATGAGGTGGGTGAAGAGGAACTCCGTCTCCAGATCCAGCTGCAGCGTCTCCTCCTTCACGCCCTCCGCCGACTGCCACCAGGTGTCCGGATGGCGGAAAGAGGAGTCGTTCATGGCAGAGGGAGGGTGCGCCTGGCCCGGGATGGCGGCGTTACACTTGCTGCATTTGGCCGGACAGCAGGCCTCCCTCCTGTTGGGGTCAGAGGTCAGTCTGTAGAAGCAGTACGGCTCGGAGGAGTTGGAGCCACAGGTGGAGCTGGTCTTCAGCAGCCTGCCCTGGGACAGGTTGCCCATGTGAGGGTTGCAGGCTCGGCCGGAGCAGCTCCTGTCCACACCTGGATCTTTACCTCTGGACGTCTCTGGTAAGAAGAAACTGCACGTTCATTTGGAAATTACTCATGCTATTGCAGTTTTTGTGAGTACTTTTACTATTATTTTTTTAACTTTTGAAAACATGTACGGTAATAGAGCAAACTGCTTGTTCAGTGACAGAATATCAAACATGCACACCCTGCTGGTGAAGAAAAGAAGTGCCGAATAGAATCCTCTAATTCGTCAATAGTTGTAACATTTGAAAAATGTATCATGGAACAATCTGAAGTAAAAGGACATATTGAGCCTCCCTAAAGATTTTGAATGTCATGTGTCGACATGTTTTATTTTGTTGATTACACTTAAATGAGTTAAGGTGTTGGTTTGATTTAAGAAATAAAAACAAAATCTAAGATATTTAATGAATATATTTTTTACTTTTATTTGAGTCTGATTTTTACATCATCAATTTCACTTTTACATGAGTAAAACTCTATCAAAGTATTTGTACATACATAAAACATTACTAATATAGCTGTACCATTATTATACTCTGAATAAAATCAGCATAAAACAGTATAATCTGCGGGAGACATATTCTATGTCTTGGAAAAGGCGCGCTCCCGACGCCTTTAGTCACGTGGACGCGCACGCACTGTCAATCACACGCAAACTCAAACTCACCGTATAAAAGCGGGGAGGATGCGCACACCGGGAAAAAGACAAGCAAAGGCCATAGTCTCATCGCGGAGCAGTTGTGTTGATTAAAGGCGCATTCAGCAGCTTCATCCAGGGATGTGTGTATCCATGTGTAGGTAATCCAATATTCCTCTGCGATGTGAAGTCATCTAAAATTAAACCGAGATTAGGAAACACAGCAGACTGGGGGATTATAGGTGTTGAAGAGGCACCTCCTCAGATTCAAGTGGAATTATCCCAGATATGTGTGTGTGATCGTGTTATTCCATCACACACACTTTCCTTTCATGGTGACTCTGGGGATTGTGGATTGGGAGGGTTGAGCTTCACTGAGGAAAGTTCATTGACATGAAGGAAATAGAGGAGGTTAGCACCGCCCCCGTCTGGTCATCTGTCACACACCCCTCCCTCCCTCATTCCTGAAATCACACCCTTTCCTCTTTAAATCAGAGAGCAATTATATATTTGGAATAGTTGAGACATGTTGTGATTTTACATTTGTTTATCTCATTTTTGTATGTGCCACTGCACAAATATCACTATATTTTTATATTGTAATATTATAAGAAAAATTGTGCTCACCTTACCTGGTTAATCTGCACTGCAGAAAATAATTCATATAAAGTTCAAATTTCTTATTTCTTATTTTTTGACCTTTACGTAATAAGTATCACTTGTGTTGCTGTTGTTGTGTATTGTTCATGAGGCTTGCAGTGGGCGGTTCACTCGTTGGCCATCTTGACGATGCCTAACTCCTCCTACTACCTGGTTCATCCAAAAATGGGCAGGGAGGCGGAGCACAGGTGGAACTGGGGTGACTGATTGAGACATAATCTGGTTTGTACCAGGCTTTAAACATGTTTACTTCACCTCTAAAGTTGACAATTTTTTAACATGGGAGTCTATGGAGATTGGCTCACATTTGGAGCCAGCCTCAAGTGGCCACCCTGTTGAACTGCAGGTTTTTCCACTTCCACATTGGGCTCATCCGTCAGCCCCTGAGGTTGAAGGATGAGGGTTACACCTTTTTGTGCTTAAACAGCCTTGTCATATAATTGATTCAAAGGAGACCTTTGAAGAGAGACATGGTATATGAAAGACTTTGCCTGTGGCCGGCGCTCAGTATCATGGTCATGTAATACTGAAGTGATGTAAACGCTTTGTCAGTCTTCAGGAGAGAGGAGAATAGTCAAGGACAAGACCAGCTGAGGGGCAGTGACGATGAAAAGGCAGCAGTGTCAGGCAGATCATATTCCATATTTGTAGATACATGAGGTCACAGGTAGCATCTTCCTACTCTTCTCAATCCGCCTGTCATGAATCATCCTCCCTTACATATATATATATACATGTATGTATATGCGTGCACATGTCGGAGGACAAGAATCGTGAGCATTCTCCTTCTCTGCCCTCGGGCATCCCGGCCCTACCGGATCAGGACATTCCTGGAATACCGTGACTCTCGTCACAGTGATGGCCCCTCTGTCTTTAAAGTGAGGACAGGGTTTGTGTCGGTGTGTGTGTTTTTAGATTTCCACGGGTTATTTCAGAAGTCTCCCGATGATCTGCGGGGGCGAGGGGGTGATGCACCTTCCACCGTTCTCTTTGTACACCACTTGCGTGTTTTTCAATCCACAATCCCCAGAGTCACCATGAAAGGAGCTGCAGGAAGGGTGTGTGTGTGTGTGTGTGTGTGTGTGTGTGTGTGTGTGTGTGTGTGTGTGTGTGTGTGTGTGTGTTTGTGTGAGAGAGAGAGAGAGAACATCACAAACAAATTCCTTCGCATCAAGTCCAGCTGTTTGTTGTTTTCCTTTGTTACACAACTTGAGCCGGCCCATGCAACAAATAACACAATAATGTGTGGTGACTGCTTTGATAAATGGTAGATCGAGATACGAATACTGCTCGATTTAATTTAGCTTAGCTTAGCATAGAGAGAGGAGACAGCATGGCTGTATTAATAGAACACCTCCCCTCAGACTTGCAGCATGTCTTTCCAGTGGCCACTCGCGGTACTGCAACTATTGTGGTCCCATAGACAATAATAGTATTTTGGATGCCTGTAAAACTCTTTGCAGGACACCTCGAGTCTTTGGTCATTGTATTCTATATGCCAGCAACATTTCAATCAATCAGGACGTCACACCCCTAATTAAGCACAATTTAGTTGTCACGGGAACAAGTGTGACTGATTGAGACCAAAACCGTACTCTGTTCCAGGCTTTAACCATGTTTCATTCACCTCTGAAGTTCACTATTCCAACATGGAAGTCAGCCTCAAGTGGCCACCCTGTGAACTGCACGTTATTGGACTCATCCCACTTGTGCTATATTGCTGTTATACTGTGCTGCTGGGCCTCTGTGACCTCCGGCGATACAGTTTTATCATCTAAAGGCTCAAAGAGACATCACACTGGGTCGCCCTACCTCTTCTGGCCAGCTTTATTTCCAGACTGTAAAAAGGATATCCCCCCCCCCCCCCCCCCCCCCCCCCCCCCCCCCCCCCCCCCCCCCCCCCCCCCCCC